>JAJEJO010000503.1:132698-326729 GCA_020662805.1 Glaucomys volans
CCTTCCTTCCTTCCTTCCTTCCTTCCTTCCTTCCTTCCTTCCTTCCTTCCTTCCTTTTTTGATACTAGAGCTTGAACCAAGGGGTGCTTAACAACTAAGCCACATCCCCAACCCTTTTTATATTTTATTTTGAGACCAGGTCTTCCTAGGTTGCTTAGGGCCTTGCTAAGTTGCTGAGACCAACTTTGAACTTGCAATCTTCCTGCCTCAGCCTTTGAGCTCCTGGAATTATAGGCATGTGTCAGTCACTGTGCCAAGCTCCATTATTTCATTTTTATTGAAAGTCTGTAGTAAGAAATGAAATTTTTGTGGATGAAAGCAACATGACAAGCAGCATTTAGAGCAAGAAGTCTGCCTATTAGCTGCATAATCTTAAGTCACTTAATCAGTTTTTGAACCTGTTTCCACGTCTAAAAAACAGGGCAAAAGTGGCCAGCTTAGAGTCTTTTGTGCTTACAAAGCAGCAAAACATGTAGTGAGTGCCTGTTGAGTGTGGTACTTCACGGATAGTAGGTGCACATCAGTGGTTTCCCATCTTCTTGGTAGTCTGTAACAAACTTTGCTGAAGCCACCCTTTGTTTTTTTCTGTGTCAGCCTGTTGTCTTAGTATCTCCACTTTGCACTGTCCCCTTGGCTGGGAAGAGACTTGAGTCATTTGCATATCATTCACCCCAGATTTCATGTTTTCCTGCGTAGCCGAAAGCCTTAACATTTGTAATTCAGCTCGATGATTCCCAAGGCATAAATTCAAACAACATAAGATGCTCATGTTTTCTGATATTTGGAAATAAAGTCGCTCTGGGAAAAAAAAATTCACAACCTGTGTTTCATGGGGGTCTTTTGGGGCATCACACTAAAAGAAAGTATTGGTGTTCATGGTACAATAGTCTTGTCCAGGGTCCAGCTCTACACAGGTGCCGCCATGACTTTTCCATCTGTAGGTGGCGTGTTTTCGAACCTGTCCAGCTCTGACCCTCCTTGGTTTCTCCTTGGACTTCTTGAGGATGACATCACCTCACCCTGCTTCAGTGGAGACTGGCTTGAATTATATCAGTTATTAAAAATGATCTAATATTTTCCTTTTAAATCTGGGGCCTTGGCTCATTCTATGATGAAGCTAGTGATTTATTTATAATAAAGTATGAGACAGCTATAGCCACTCTATGATGTCATCCAAGAATGACATGAAAACAAAATAGGCTTTTACATAATGAAAGTGTTCCTGTAATAGGTTTATAGCAAGGCCTTTTTCCACATGGAGAATGGAGATACATTCTCTACTTTTCCTTCCACTCTTTTCTTACCTTCTTTTTCCCACTTTGAGTCTTAAACTCTTTAAGTTAGCTTTTAAAATATTACCATTTGAAATTCCATAAAGTCCTGGGTTACCTCTTTCATCTCTCTTGTCCTGTCCACCCCCCTCTCCCACTGCCACTGTGCATGGCTACCTCACTCCTTCTACTCAACCCACAACTTTTTCTTGTCCTTGGAATGCACCTCTGATTGTTTTTTTTCCCCTGCTGAAGACAGATGTACCACTCTGGCTCCTCCAGGTAGCATCCTTCTCCAGGCCAGCTCAGATGAACCTCTTCCTTATAGCCCTTTGTGAAACTCTGTGCCTTGCTGGAAACCTGTCCTCCCAATTTAAAATGATAACAAGCCGCCACTTTGTACTCCATATTCACCACAAATCAGAGTTCAAGGAAAAAAAGTGATTTAGGGGAATAGGGGAAGGGGCCTGTGTAGTTCTAGATTTGCTTCTAAAACTAAAGTGTGGACAGGTCAAGGCCCATGCTTGGGTTTCAGTTTTCCTCAGCTGAGGGATAAATGCTTTGAATTTCATTTCACGTGGCTCAGTGGTGTACTGGCAATAGCTTCTTGCAGTACTGTGTTGAGAAGGATTCTAAGGCTCCATGCTAATTGAGTCATGATCACTTAGAGTGATATCTAAGTTTGTGGGCAGAAGAGTGAGGTAAGGAGGTCTTTTTAGATCAAATTTTAAAAAGTTCTCTTTTCCTTCGGGGACATTTTGATTTACTGACCTTCAATGTCTTGCCCATGGTTACTTGGCAAGTCAGAGTCTAGAACCCGATTCTTAGGTACAGAGATTGGTTAAAACTACATATTCTGAATAGGCTG
This sequence comes from Glaucomys volans, assembly GCA_020662805.1. Taxonomy (NCBI): domain Eukaryota; kingdom Metazoa; phylum Chordata; class Mammalia; order Rodentia; family Sciuridae; genus Glaucomys; species Glaucomys volans. Next base: position 134,838 of record JAJEJO010000503.1, read on the forward strand.
TCTGTGGGAGGTGAGAAGCTGGGATAAGAAGGCTTAGAAGGCTCATGACTTACTGTATTTCCTCAAACTTGTATGTCTTTGAGGTGCAGTGGGGTCAGGGGATGACTGTCACCTCTCTGTCATCCAAGGAATTAACCATCCTGTTCTAACTTATGTCCATGATTGCAGTTGAAGTTCAAGGCCAGCAAGGCAGATAACCTTGCAAGAGTCTTACTTGGATCACTCTTATCCCATGAATCCATTAGACTTCTTGCACTCTTCCTTCCAACCTGAGACAGGATGCTTGACTCTCCACAAAGAGTCAGATTGCCTGAGTAATCTGACTCAAGGTCAGCTCAAGATCAGGTCATGGGAAAGTAGGAGAAGGAGAGAGGAAGGAAGACCAGAAGTAATTCAGGATGGGTGTAGACATTGGAAACAAGAGCCCTGGAGGGGTGAAGAAGGAACTGAAAGTCATTGTGTGGAAAAGAGAAAGGGATGGAGGAGAGGAGGGGGAGGTCCTGTGCTCCTGTGCACATGGAGGGACAAAACTCAGCTCTTTGTGACCTCAGAATGAATTCTGGAAGGAGTAGGTGGAAGCAACAGAAAGACAGTATGAGAAACAATTTTTAAAATGAAACAAGTCACAGATGGAATGTGCTTTTTAGGGAATCAAAGTTCTCAATCATTGCTGGTATTTAGGTAGAAGGAGTACGAAGTTAGACTCCAAAGTCAGCTTTTTGTTGCTGTGGCCAAAATTCCCAACAAAACAACTTAGAGGAGGCAAGATTTAATTTTGGGTTCACTGTTTCAAAGGTTCAGACTGTGGTTGGCTGACTCTTGCTCTGGGCTGAAAAGAGGCAGAACATTATGTAGAAAGGTGTGGTAAGGGAAACCTATGCAGCTCATGGCAGCCTGAAGCAGAGGGAGAGAGGGAAGAGCTGGGGGACAAGATATAAACCCTAAAGGCATGCCCACAGTGACCTGCTTTCTTCAGCCATGTCCCACCTGCCTACTGTTACCACCTGGCACAGCAGTCCTTTCAAATTATTAATCCAGAAAATGGATTAATCCACTGTCTTGGTTACAACTTTCATAGTCTAAACCATAACAGAAACCTTTATAATGTGTTCCTTGTTTTGAGAGTCTAGAATATTCTGAAGAGAAATTTTGTATGCATTTACATAATTTCCCTTGTAGAATGAAGGCTTGATGAAGGAAAGTGATTTCTTCCTTTTTCCTTAGACTTGGTTCACAGACATGCTGACTTATCTGGGGTGATCATCTGTTGCTGTTAGCATTATTGATGAAGGAAAGAAAGGAGGCTAACTTAGGATGTCTTAGTACTTTTTTGTATGAATATATTTTTGAAGGTAATTTCTGTGTTTCTTTTCAATAAAGTTGCATAGAATTCTGTTTTTCCTGTTTTTTATTGTTTTAGGTACAGGGGATTGAACCCAGGGGCGCTTAACCACTGAGCCACATCCCCACCCCTTTTTATTTTGAGACAGGGTTATTTTGAGACAGGGTCTCGCTAAATTGCTTCAGGCCTTGCTAAGTTGCTTCAGGCCTTGCTAAGTTGCTGAGGCTGGCCTTGAACTGTGATTCTCCTGACTCAGCTTCCTGAGCCCCTGGGATTACAGCCGTGCACCAGCATGCTTGGGTGGAATTCTGTTCTTTAGGCTGTCTCTGACCCCTGACCCTACTGATTTGCTTTTTTCTGTCCTCGCAGAGTGCTTTGCTTGTGCATCCTCTAGAGCATTAAGGCCACTTATCTCTGCCATTTAAGCAAATTTTCAGTCTTCCTTCTCTACTGGATCATAGAAACTTATCAAGGGTATGAATCCTGTCCTATTCCTTAAGAGATCCCTGGTATTTTGGTTTGTAAGTAATAATGATAACTCATTAGTTTATTAACTCTTTATTGAGTACCTACTATGTACTAGACACTATTTTAGATTCTGGGAATCGAAGTAACTATAAACAAAATCTGACAAATCGATGATTAAATATAAGATCTTTATTAAGAAGGAGAAAAATGAAGCAGGTTAAAGGCACAAAGGGTTAGGAGGACACACATTTTGATTTGTTGGTCTGAGAAGGTCTTGCTGATAAGAATACTTGTGAGACAAGACCTGAGTGAAGCAAGGCAGCAACCAGAGACCTGGGGTGGGGTGGAGGAAAAGTGCTTCAGGCTGAGTGAAAGCGGTTGCAAAGACCTTGAACCTGAAGTGTTCTTGATTCAGGCCAGGAGGAGCAGTCTGGTGGACCTGGAGTGAAGACTGTCGGAGAGGTCACACACGCCAATAAAACAGTTGCAGCAACAAATATTGGTTATGCAAACGTCAAGGATGCTCAAGGGGAAACTGCCTTCATGATTTAAAAAAATCACAGAAACCTAACAAAATAGATGCTAAAAGGTATTCCTGTTTTTCAACTTTAAGATGCAAGGGGTGCTGGATCAGGAGCTGAAACCATAGCTCTAGGTGGCACAGAACAAGTCCAGTGGCTAAGGATTTTGGCTTCCTGTAGCCCTCTGTGATGGAGGCGTGGAGGGCTGCTGCGCGGATGCTCTGTCTGCTCCTCCATAGTGCGCACCTGCAGGGACACTCGGCCCGTGCAGATGGGCAATTGCATGCCTAATCACCCATTCAGGCACCCACTTATTTGTTTTCCACATGCAAATGTGGGTTTTTTGCAGACGGATTTAATATATTTGTTGCTTCCCCATTTTATTTAAAACAAAACAAACGGCCAACCATGTCAGTCGAGGGTAGCAAATAGAAACATGTATATTATGGGTCTTTGCCGTCTGTGTCAATGACACGGCTGAAAGGGATTCCAGGCAAATGAGTCTTTTTCTGGGCTTAATTTTACTTTTTCTTTGTATTACCCTTTCTGACTATCATTATTGGTTTTGAGGACAGGTTTATGAGAGATATGGTGTTACTTTCCCAAAATCATTTTCTCAATACTTCAGTCTCCATATTTTTATTGTGTGGTTTCTATTTTTACTATTTTAGTTTCTGAACTTGGGGTCTATTTCAAAAAAAGGGCATTATGGAATCTCCAAAGGCCATTGGCAGGTGATGCCTGCAACTTCCTTAGCCTGGAAATAAACAAATAAACAAAACAAATTAGAAGTATTAGCCCCTATTGATGTGCTATTATTATTGATTATGCAACATCATGCAAAAAGTCACTTTCATTTATCTGGTTGTCAGTAGGCAAATACCAATATCAGCTAGAGGTCTTGGGTGAGGGTTTATGTTTACATTTAATGCAATTCCAGAGCTCTTACTATCAAAATTGGTAGTTATTTTGGATTCACTGCACTCCAAACACCTCACCTTACAGTTAGGGAAACTGAGGCCCAGAGAAGCAAAATGAGGTGTGGGGGTCCCAGAGAGTAAACAGTAGAGACTGGACTTGAAGAGCAGGAACTCCAGTTGACCTTCCCCCTGGACCATGAAGATGGCAGATGGTTGCTTCTGTGGTCTGGGACAACAAAGAAACTGCTGGACCCCACAGATTTCATCTCAAGGTGGGACTTGTTTGTCAATGGTGTATGTGTGTCTCATTTTTCTTTCATTTAAAAATCTTTTGGGTATCAAATTTAAAGCAAAGGCATAGAGAGGGGAGAGGTGGAAAGGAATTGACTGCAGATTGCCTAACAAGATTGTTGTCTGTATAATAGTGGGGCAGGAGAGGGAGAGAGAGGGAGAGAGAGAGAGAGAGAGAGAGAGAGAGTGTGTGTGTGTGTGTGTGTATGTGTGTGATTTGGTGCATAAGAGGTACAAAGTGGGATATACAAGGTGGGATGGAAGCAAACAAACTCAAAGGGAGATGTCAGACCATTTGGTAGCAGCAACTTCATGTTAGGCACAGCATTTCTGAGCCAGAAGGATTCAAACTTGGATTGACTGCCCTATTTTGTAGAAAAGGAAACTGATGTCCACCATGGTGGAGGGAGCCTTGCCCAAGATCATCCAACTTTAATTGTGTGGTTAGCATATTTAGACCAACAACATTCTTTGATAGAACTTATTTGGTAAAGTACAATCTTAACTATCTAATTGTGTTTAGTAGCTAGTAAGTAGGGCTGCTCAGGTTTGATGAAACATCTGTATTCTTTGGGCTTCTTTCCTCAGACATAGTTTTGGTAGGAGGAGCACGGCAAGGACTGAGAACTCCATGTGCAGGCCATCTCGCCTTTGCAGACATGAGCAGCCACATAATCAGAGATTGCAAAGTACTTAGGGAATGGACCCCCCCAGTGGCTGTATGAAAGAGAGTCCTCTGAAAGAGTTAGGTTTTGTTGATCGAGGCCAGTTAATTAACAATGAATCTTCATGTTAAGTATAGGACCCTTTTGGTTTTTCAATGTAAAATGTTAGGACATTGGATTATGAAGCATGTTTGCAAAGTCCAAAGTAATATTTTTGGAAATAACATGACAGAAAGAACATCCATATGTGTGAAAAGGGCCAAGTTTCATCCGGGAAGTGTTAAGAGAGAGTGAATATTCCTCATAGTTCCTGTAAGACCCATGAAGGATCATGGGAAGCCCAGTGCTCTCGGAGAGGGGGTGGTGCAGAAGGGACTACTGATCTGGTGAGATTCCAGTCTGCTGTGTCTGTTCTCTGTATGGGCCTCTCTGCAGCTGTCTGCCCTGATGTACATACTGTACATTTTTGCAGCTGATACATGCTTTGCAGTGTGCTGGACCATCCTCTGTACCAGATGGCAGTCCCCTGTGTCCATGTCTGACACACTGTCTTAGGATTTAAGCTCTAATGCACTTGCTTTTCTCTTCTTACTGTCCCCACTGTCCTCTCCCCTTGGGAAAAAAGTTATCAGAATTGTTTGAAGATTCATTTATATTGATTATATTTGTACTTTGAAACTATTTTGTTTCCTTCTTGTGAATGTAACTGATCACTTGATGTGAGACCATGTTATAATGTGCTTGTAATATTTTTCTGATTTCTTTTACTTAAAAGAAAGTGATCTTCTGTTTTGGGTGGTGTGTGGCTCAGTGGTAAAGTGCCTACTAGTACGCGTGAGGTCCTGGGTTTGATCCTGAGTACCAAAAAGTAATAATAAAAAAATGATCTTTCCTAGGACCTCCAACTTCTTATCTACATGGACAGCTTATTTTTAAAGAATCTTTAGAGAGTTATTGACTTTGTTAGAATTACTACTAAAGAAGCAATTCAGATGTCAGAATCTCAAATTTAACTTGCTTTTTTAGAACCATTAATTTTCCCGACAACTTCAAGGATTAGCAGTAGGGAATAGGACATTCCGAAAATAAGAAAAACTTGCCAAATGAGTTGCTGATTTCCAGCTAGGCACATGGAAAAAAGGTCTTGATTTCAGTGACCTCTCTGCTCATTGGAAAACTTTGGGCTGGTGGATTTCATGAACCTGACGCTGTGAGGCCTCTCAAGTTACAGTGAGTGATGAGGTTAAATGGCAGGGTAGAGGATGCACTCTTATTGGGATAATGGGTGTTACAGAGACATGCTGTCCTTTGGCATTTAGACAGATCGTTTTTTTCCAGCAGGATAATGTTTAAGGAACAGCTCCGCCAAATCTCACAATAGATGGAGCACATGAAGAATGCAGAGCATTTGGAGAGTCAGCCTTCACAGGGGTTAAGTTTTGGCATTGCCAATGGCCTAACTTGAGGATTCCTATTGGATTTATTCAACAAATTTTTTAATTTATAGGTTGAGCCTGCTTCTCATTACTTTCACTCCAGTCTCTTTTTGGTGGTATCTTTATTTGATTCTTTTTGCATTCAGGTCAACATGATATTTAAAAAATAATAAAACAAAGTAAAACAAAATACCAACACACTGAATAGGCGGGCAGAATTGAGCTCTGATTCCAGCTTGGCCACAGCTACCTATGTAACTGACTATTCACAAATATTTTTGTTCATTCAACAAACATTGAACTGAGCACTTTTACACATGAGGTACCAGAGATTTTTATATGTGCAAGATGCAGTTCATACGCTTCTGCTTACAGTCAGGAATAGAGAGCTAAGAACACAAATAGAACCTAAAATCACTTCTCCTTTCTGAGTCTCCTACATACATAGAAGCCAGAATTTTGGGGTAGGAGGCTGCCCAGGTCCCGTCTGAGACTAACATACAATCATTCATACAAAATTCATTAAATATCCAGTGATTATTTGTTAAACTGAAAATTGACAAATAGTTTCCCTTTCTCCCCAGTTTATAGGGGATAATGGTGAAGATGAATGAGGCACGGTCTACAAAATCCTTTAATAAGCAACTTGGAGAATGATATTATATAAGTTTGAGGCATTATTATTAATGGAAAAACGAAAACAAGGGCTGGTGTTTTTAGAGACAGAACAGATGGTTCCTTTGTTTAGAATTTGAGTATAAAGGAGAGGGGGAAGAAAGATACTTGCCATATTGTTTAGGCCCTGAATGTGAGTGACTTTGAAATGCCAAAACAATCTGGTTAGGAAAGTCCCATAGATTCAAAATAGCTCCTACGCTGATCAAACTATAATTAATATAACAAAAAAAATGACAGTAAGAAAAAGTCTAACAAGAAATGCCACAGCGACAATTGACACAACCTAACAAAAACCACCCCTTCCCCCTTTTTTTGCATCAGCTCAAAAAACTTAATTTTTTCCTGTCTTCAGGAATTATACCACATTATGGAACAAATCCGTGGAAACTGATTTAAAACAGCCTTTTTTCTAAAGCTACCCACTGACCCACCCCCCACATTATTTCAGTTTCTCATGACTCATAAAGGGAATCTTTGGAACTCTGCTAATCTTTGGAAATCGGCCCTCTTCTCCTACCTTTGCTGTTGGGTACTGATAGGAAAATAGCATGGTGGGGGCAGTTTAATTAGAGAGTGAACCTCCAAAGTTCTGGGGGTGGCGTGGCAGAAAGTCGGACCTTTACAAAACTGTGTGAAGTTGTGAAATGGTTTTTCTCTCTTTCTTCCTTTACATCTGAATGTCTTATGCGCTGTCTCTGCAATACACATGATCCTTGCAGTCTTGGGGTCTCTCACTGTTGAGTTTGCAAATAATGTGGGCTGTGCTAAATGAGACCGCAGGCACCAAACTGGCAGCACTGAGGCGGAGGAACTAGACTTTGAGTTCAGGTGCTGTTGAATGTGACCAGACAGGGCACGACCCAACAGGGTGACCTCAGTCTCTCCAGCCCTCAGCTTCCCCACTGTAGAAGGAGGAGGTCAAGCAGAATGCTCATGCTGATGCTCATGTGAGTTCAGGCACACATCTTTTTACCTACAGCCTTAGAAAGGCTGAGACTGGCTTTTGATTTGAGAATGTTTAAAAGCACCTCAAGCCAATAATGAAAAAAGCCTGCTCTGTGAAGGTGGGAACTTCCTCGACCTTATCTGCTGAACTGGTGCTAGGCAATGTGGTTTAGCTGGGGGTGTTGAGCACACTGACGGGCAGGGGAGAGGCAGAGGTCTAGTCTTCTGAATTCCGGGTTCCAGTCCAACTTCTGCTACTCACCACATGTGTAACCTTCGAGTACCCATCTCTAAGGTTTCTCTCAAAGCCCATTGGCTGGTTGGTCTGTGATTCATCACAGCAATTAGAGGGTATTATATAATTCCCTGGAGTCCCAGGCTTTGCTCAGAATCCTCCCTAGGGACTCTTCGTGTGTAGCAAGCCTCTATTAAACACTTAGTTCATTCTCCTCGAGTTGGAAGCATGGTCATTAGTTGTGCAGGTGCCCCTTCTATGCCGTGCCTGGTGACCAACCCTGTCTCCTCTGAGTTACCCACTCTTTTGAAGCATCTCTCCTTGACTTAACCTCACTGTGCAGCATGCATGCCACATTGCTTTTGTCTTCTGGCCTGGACTGTGTCCTGTTCCCTTCTGAAGTCAGCATGTGCATCAGTACCTGGAATGTAGGAAATTCTCAGTACATGACAGCTGAGTGAATGCAAGGTGGACGAATGACTCCTTCCTCACTAGGCCCTGAGTGCTTTCAGGGCCTGAATCCTGTCTAATGAGTTTCTTTCTTCCTCAGAAGGTCTCACCCAGGGATTTTTAAATTTTTTTTTTAAGTATTAGTTCTTTTTAGTTATATATGACAGAATCCATTCTGATATGATTATACAAGCATGGAACATATCTTATTCTAGTTACAGTACCATTTTTATGGATGTGCATAGTGATGGGATTCCCTGAGTTGTTTTCATATATGTATATGGGAAAATTATGTCAGGTTAATTCCATTCTTTTTCCTTTGCTGATCCTCCTCTACTTTCCCTCCATTTTCCATTGTCTCACCAACTGCACTTCTATTCTTCTATTCTTCCCCTCACCCACCTCTCCCAGGGCTTTGAATGCAGTATGTGATCAACCGCTGTTCACTGAATTGCACTGGGGAGAGGTGGAGATGGATCCGAGCAGGAAAAGCACGTTTGGATGGATGGTGTCCAGTTTGGTCACATTCAGTGTCTTCAGGAAACTCAGCTGACAGAGATCAGAGAGCATTTGTGGGCCCCTGGCCGAGTGCCCTGGGGAGGGAGGTAATTGCTGCCCCTGATTTTCTCACTGTCAGTCATCTCTGGGCTTCCCTGGAAGACTGTGCTCGGGACGACTTGATCTTTCATCTTTGGGCTGGGGCTAATGGTGATATTTGTCCTCTTCTTTGTACGCAGCACTTAAAACTTGAATTACAGTAAATTGTTAAAATAATTCTGCCTCGTTTGACTTTAAACATTTTGTGGGCAGGAGGGAGTTCTCACATCATTCTGTTCACCATAGGTTCTGGCCCAGAGCCATTCAGAGAGGAAGTGCCCTGAATGCCACTGTTCCTTCGGCCACCTGTGCTCTACTACTGCCTTTCACTTTCCTCTAGGAGCCAGCTTGTGACATCCTGCCACCCATGCAGTAAAGCCTGCAAAATACTTAATCATAGAACAACAGTGTGGTTCCTTCTCCCAGTCCCACATTTTTTTTTAGATTAAAACAACTTTGCTTTGGGGTATACCCTGCTTTGAAAAAATCAAATAAAAGAAAATATATTGTATTAACTTTATTGTTATTTGTCCATGACTTCCACCTTCCCTTTCTCTGTTGTAGTGCTGGGGATTGAGCCCAGGACTTGCTACCTGCTAGGCAAGCACTGTACCACTGAGCTACACCCCTAGCCCATGACATCTTATTTTGTTAGGAAAATGAAAAAGGTTTCTGTTTCTTGACTGTAATTATTGAGCTATATTTTTAATGTTTTCCAGTTTTCTTTGTTAGCTGTGAAAAGAGTAGTGTGAAATGATGTGAGGGATTTCCAGTGGAGAAATGACTTAGAATGTCCCTTGGAAGTTCTTCTTGCTTCTTAATTGTTTTGTTGTCATGGGCAGTTTCTTTATCCCTGTCTCTTCCTTTATCTATGAAATAAGATTATTGAACAAGATGATCTCCATCATATCTTTTTCATTAACATTAAATCCATGGTACCTGAGGGGTTTGGGAACAGACAGATATTTCTTGGTGTCATTTCATTTTTCTGCCCTTTAAGTAGAAATGGTGACCCATCAGCCCCTGTAATCATCGGCCTCAATAACTTTCAGAAGCCTTTAGGAAGCAGACAGCCTGCAATTTATTTCATTAATTTGTTTGTGATTAACATCCTCTGCCCTTTCTCCTATCCCAAGCTCAGTGTTTTGAAATTTAATTATAGGGATTCTTTTCCCCTTCATAGATTATATACCAATTGTACGCCATTTCTCTTGCCAGAACTCTCTGCTGATTTTCCACATCTTCTTCATTTAAGTAGTTTCTAACTAGGGCCTGGGATCTTAAAAATTCTTTTCACTTCTGATATTTGATACTTAGGACCTAAGTTTTCCCTGGAATTAGGTAAAGCCTGGGAGCCCCAGGGAACAGGAGCCTTGAATCTACCTGCTGTGTTCCAGCATCTGATGTAGACAAGACATAAAATAGGGGCACATACTTATTTAAATGCATGAACTGAATTCCTCAATTTGCACAAAATTATTCTTTGTAGATAGAGAAATGGAATCTATGTCATACTAAATATCTTGCTCCAAGTTAATAATCAATTAAATGACTAGCTGATGTCTAAAGCTTTTCTTTCATTCCACAGCCTCTGACTAGAGGTTATAGGAACTCATTCTCCTTTATTAGAGATTGGTGAACCCAGACCTGGAGTGAGGACTCTCGTTGCACTCAGAGGAACCAGAACAGAAAATCGACTCAGTCTGGCCTTAAAACCTGACATATTGGAGTGTGGAGCTGAGTATCTGACTGAGCACAAATCACTTGACTTTTTTGAGCCTCATTTGGTCCATCTGTGAAATGGGGAAAGGAGCTTTTTGTGCCTAAAGGTTGCGAGCATGCCAGTGATCTCTGGAGAAGTCTTCCTGTCTGAGATCTGTGATGCTGTGAATAATACAACCAATACCTACAATACTAGTTACTGGGTACTTTGGTCGAAAACAAGGTTGAGGTTATTTTTAGAGCTTTAACCTATTTCAGATTAGTTTGAAGAAGATTGGTCAAGGAATGGTTTTTTATGCTGTAAAGAAGTTGATGTAACTAATAATCACATATGCAAAGTACTTTATAATGTATTAATATTTTTTTCCCACAGATTAGTTTGTTATTTTTGCTATTGAATTATTTTGGAAATTGAGCCATGGCAACAAATAGGATAATGCTGTCAGCGTCATCCTAAGAACACTGAAGCAGCTGAGGGTAGAAGCTTTTCCTAGACTTTAGGGATTGCAAAGGAATTTAGAGTCTCCTTGTCCAATGTTTTACAAACTTGGATTAAACCTCTAGAAGAAAATTTAAAAAATGCTTGGTCCCTAAATGGGTCCTTTGAATCACAAATTCAGTGGCTAGGACCTGTGCTTTAGTTTTAATATAAGACTCCTCAGAATGGAGAACCATTGATCTAGTTTTGATTTTTTATGCATTTCTTTGATAGTGTCTTAGTCAATGTTTTGCTTAATGGGCTATAGTTTTGGGTCATCCCCTCCCTGACCTGAGTGGAAACTTCTGGATGATGATCCAGAAATTCACCCAAACAGCGTGAATGCCATGGAAACTCTATTGAAAAGTCTTTTTGTGCCTTGAAATAAATGTTGAGCAAAGGAAGAAAAAGGGTTAACATTTTTTTTTTACATTGGGCTCTGCCTTCTTTTTTGTGCTTCTAAGAATGTTTCAAAATGATAGCAGGGAATATATTTCATTGCTTTAATTGTTCAAGGTCTTTTAAAAGTATGTGCAATAAAATACCATTTAAGCTAACTGACCTTTATATTTTAATGCTTTTTGGAAGGGAACAATACCTGGTATTCAGCTGCAGTATAACTTTTAATTATATATGTATTCAGTCAGCACAGCCTGTTATGGAATCAAGACTGAGGGCTTTGCTGCCTTCCCTGATATTTTACCTGTTTCTGTTTAAACTTCAGGTTCCATTCATTTGATGGTTCTTGACCTCATAATGTCTAACCTTCATATCTTTTTTTTTTTTTTTTTTTTTTTGCCTCTCCAAATTTATCCAAGAAGGAGACTTCAGACCTGATTCATTAAGTTTTTTCTTCTGCAGGAAGTTCAGGTGTGTAGTGGGAGGCAGCACATGTGACCTGATCCATATTTTGACAAGGGAGAGAGCTCCCTGCTCCCCCTTCAATCTGTTTGGTAATATAGTATTTAACCCCAAAGGCCACTGCTAATAGATTTTTAAAAATTGATGCTAACTATTACGTCGTTAGATATAGCTCATCTTCCAACTCTAAACTTGCTCTTTCTAGCCTGGAAACAGTACTCAGGTTACAAACATGGTGAACTGAAATTTCAGAGGCTAGAATTGACCTATAAATCTTGTAATTGTAGCTCTAGTTACATATCCACTGTGATCTTGGACATGTGAGGTGTTGTGTGCCCCCTGGAGTTTAAGAAGAAGAAATTAGAAAATCTTTCTTCATCCTAAGAAATTAAAATGTACAAAATTCTTTATGTAGTTTTGAAAAATGTTTTTTTGTGTGTGTTTGTGTGTGTATAAATAGTACATATTACATACTACATAAATAGTATATGTAATAAAATAGACTGGGCTAAATTTCCTATCTTTGAATTCTGCTAGAAAATGAGCTAGTTCCCCATTGCTACATTTTTTCTTCTTTCTTGGTGGTTATTTTTTTCTCTAACCTTAATTGTAATTGATTTTAGACTTATAAGAAAGTTTTGAAGTAAGCATAGTTCAAATAACACCCATATCTTTTATTCAGATTCATTAGTTTTTAACATTTTATCCCATTAGCTTTATCATTCTCCTCCCCCATCTCCCCTCTGTTATTTCATGAGTATATATGTATGTAATTTTTTTTTTTTTTTTTTTAGATTTAGGAGTAGCAATGGTCACAACACTCTATCCCTCAATGCAGTGTGTATTTCCTAAGAATAAGGCAAATATGCATGGTCTCTTCATATCCTCAGTTCTTTTGTTTTCTGTCTGTGCTCTTCCTTTGTCGATTGTCCCAGGTCTGATCTTGACTGCATTTTCCCCTCTTCAGTATATAATCCAGCCTAGGATCAGGTTGTCATGTAGTTGCCATGTCTCTTTTGTCTCCTTTAATCTGTAGCATTTCCACAGGATTCTTTATCTTCTGTGGAATTGACATTTTGTAGAACATAGTATCTCCCCCTTTAAACAATGTCATCTTCCTCATTTTGTATCAGTCTATCGTTTCTTCATGCTTAGATTCAATTACGCATTCCCCAAGGGAACACTATGCAGATAATGTGTGTCCTCCTCAAGCGTCACATCAGGAAGCTCATGATGTCCATCTGCTCCTCATTGGTGATGTTAGTTTTGAGCACCCTGTCAAGATGTCCCATTTCTCCACTGTATAGTTATTATTCTTTCCTTTGCAATTATTAAGCAATTCTGGGGAGACATTTTTTTTGTTTGTTTTTCATCAAAATTTTCTTCTAAATTCTTGCTTGAAGCAATCTATATTATAATCATTGCAAATTTAGAAATTTCCATCTTTATCACTCCTTTCACATTTATCATTTAGGATTCTACTCCAAGAAGGACTTCCCTTTTCTCCTCTCTTTTTCTCATATGATATGGGATTTCAGATTTCTATTTCAAACTTTCATAATTTATTACTGCATTATAATAGTTTGTATGGCTTAAAATGTTCCTGATTTGGCCAGTGAGAATCCCTTTAAGCTGGCCTTGTGGCTTGGGACATGCCCCATAATTTTTGTTATTATTTTTAGAGCTTACTTAACTGGTTGGATAAATATTTGTTCTAGTGTCATCTTTTTTGTTATCAGGGTTTGAACCCAGGGCCACTCAACCACTGAGCCATATTCCCAGTTCCTTTTTTTTTGTCCTTTTGCGGCACTGGGGATTGAACCCAGGGCTTTGTGCTTATGAGGCAAGCACTCTACTATATAGCTATATCCCCAGCCCTTTTCTTTTTCTTTTGAGATAGGATTTCACTAAGTTGCTTAGGAACTTGCTAAGTTTCTGAGGCTGGCTGTGAACTTGCGATCCTCCTGCCTCAGCCTCCTGAGCTGATGGAATTAGGGGTGGTGTTACTGTGCTCAGCTTAGTTTCTTTTTAAATGTTCTTTATCTTTCCTTTGAAAGCAATCATTTTTCCCTATATCCTCGTATTTGTTAGTAGAGCAGAGTCTTGGAGACCAGGGTCTGCATGCGAGCTATGCTCTTTGCTACCATGTGGCCTTTACAAACATGCCTTTTCAATGGCAAGAGCCAGGAAATTTTACATATATTATATGAAATCAAGGGGAAATATTTCATCAGTTTTTCTTTCCTGCCAATTACTCTCCATGGGGATGTCCCACGAGCATTTCTGCTCACAGTATCTATCTAATTTTTGAGTTGTTACCAATCTGATGGAGGAGACATGAAATTTCCATGTAATTTGGATTTGTCTCTCATATCCTATGATGAGCAAAATTGAACATCTCTGTTTTAAAAGATCATATTTATTAATTTTATTTTATCTTTTTTTGTGAATTGTTTGTTCATGTCTTTTACCCATTTTGTTTTTCCTATTGGATTTTTCCCCCTTAATTAAAACAGTGTCCAGAAATTAGGTATATTAGCCTTTAATTGATGAAATATGTAAAAAAATATTTCTTCCAGTTCATTATTTGTCTTTTGATTTTGACTAAAATCCCGACTTTGTTCATGCCTGTTATCTTCCAGTGCCTGCATAGGTTCATCTTTCACATTTAGATCTGATTCATTGGCAGTCTCTCCTGTGTATGAGGAGACGAATGTACTCATTTGCTATGGAACCATCACTGCCCCTGTTGTCTGAGATCCAGGTTAGCTTTGTACCTTCACCATGACTAGGTGTGAAGGAGGTTGAATGAAGGGTACACAGGAGGACAGGAGGTGAGAGGAAAATGAGGTCCTGGCTAGAGAATATCTGGCAAATCAGATAAAATCAGAAAAAGTGTTTCAAACAAGGGGCTTACAGATGGTCCATGCTTCCCCTCTTCTCAGCCCTGTAGCCGCCCTCCTCTCCTTGTGGAACTTGGCTGTACTCACTTTGGTGAGTGCCAGTGACCCTGTGGTTGTCTAACTGCTGATTGCTTGCTACTGCCTCCCTGGGCCCACTTCTGCATGCTGCCTGTTTCAGGGAGTGTGCCACTCACAGGTAGGTGAGACACAGCCTTAGGAAGTTTTGAGGTTTGGTAGCAGATTGCTAGGTGGGTGTTGGCTTAACATATCTGTCATTCTCTGGCAAGTTAGAAAACAGACCAAAGTCTCTTTCTCCCACATAATGGAGAATGTAAAATCCCAAAATAAGAAATCTTCCATACATATCAGCATCAAAGTTGAAAGTTCAAGTTTTTATAGGAAGCATAATAAACTTTCCTGTTTTAAAAGAGCTCCCCTGATGATAATTCAGTATCAGTGACACAGCCTTGTTAATCTTCTCTGAGCTCTATTGGTAAGAAATCCATGAAAAGGGGGATTCCTTTTTTTTTTTTTTTAAATTTGTGTGGTCAAACATATTTGGAAAAAGGCCACTTAAACAAATTTAGATCTGTTTATTTGCTGTAGCACTCCTCAGAGCTCTTAGTGTGAGTTTCTCAAATTTATTTGATTAGGAGTAAAAGTCTCTTAGCCATCCCCTATACCCATTATCAGCATTAATACACTGATCTGCTGAATTAAGTTAGTTAGGGCTATGTTACTGTAACCTCTAGTACCAAGACTCCACATCTAGTTTTTGATGTTTTTTTTCCTTGTAAATTCTTCCAAAGTTAAGCTCTATGAAGGCAGAGACTGAGCCTGTTTTTTTCTTTCTGTTTGTACCATGTCAATCATGGTACAAATACCTATCATGGTGCCTGACTTGTAGTAGTTATTTACAGAGTGTTTCTAAGCTCCAAGTTGCCAGCTCTCCTTTAGCTTATTGCAGTGTTTTGCAGTCTTTGTAGTTTGGTTCCCACCCTCCAATGGAGATTTTTTAACAACAGATTCTTCCTTTTAGTCTAAAAAATTTAGATAAACATGTTTGCAAAGAATTGCATGGCCTTCTTAGAGTTGTAAGGCTTAATTGTGAATCATTATTATATAGATGGTTTAATCTTTGCTGCTTGTCACCCAGGAATAGGCACAAAGAATTGTCCCTGGAAGAAGCAGTTGATTCCTGAGCTGATGCCTGCTATTGAGATTACTGCTTTCTGCTTTTTTAGTTTAGAACTTTTGTTCAATCTCACTGATGGTCTTCTCCCTTCTCTAACTCTTTTAGGCTTGGGAGAGCTTTCCTGACCAGCATCCATTCTGATGTTCTTCATTTTTAACTATTCTTAGAGATGACAGCCTAACTCCTGGAAATTGTCTGGTCTTCCCTGCACACACTCCCATCCCAACCAGGGCTCTGTAAAGGATCCTATATTTTAGGAGAGCTTCTCTCACTGTGCACATGTGCTGAAACACACATGTGCACACTTGCACACACACACACACACACACACTCCTTCTAGTGAAGGACTGGAGAGTCAAGTGTCTTGGTTGAATACAGGAGTTCTTTGGGAGCTCAAAATTCTGAAGCTGTTTTTCCCTCTTTCCTTTACTCTGAATTTCCAAACCTGGAATATTTTGTGCTTTATGTTCAAATTATTTTATTGATGTGATATTTGGAATATACATGCAATTAATTTTTGTTGTAAAAAATTTTGGAAAACACAAATACAAAAGAAACAAAACCAAGATTGCCTCTAATCCTGTTATCTGAAATCACACAAAAGTGAATATTTAATATTCTGTGTGAGTATGCATATTATGGACTACTCTTCTGGTGCTTTTTTATTTGTTTTTTGTTTTGGAGGTGGAGTCTCACCTTGCTCAGTCTCCTAAATAGCAGAAATTATATGCACATGCCATTGCACCCAACTGATATTTGTTTTTTAAACAAGTCCTGTTTTAAGAACTTCTTGCTCTTTTAACAACAAAAGTAATATTTATAATATTTATCTAATGCAACACTTGATAGTTAATCTTTACTTAATGCCTACATTGTGTTATGTAAAGTTGACTTAGGCCAGTCAATGATTCTATCTCAACTCACCTTTGTACTGTCAGGGTCTTGCTAAGGGTCATCCATGCACATGGTGTTTTCTGAAATGCCTGAAAATTTCAGTGACTAGACATTCAACTGGAAAGGGATCTGCCCACTTTTTCTCAAGCACTTCTACTGTACATATGATATATTCCAAAAGTACAAAAGAAAGGTGAGAGCCAAAACAGAAGAAGCTGCCCTTATATGGGCAGAAAGAATTCAGTAAGAGTTTACCAATTCAGTAGGGGTTGCCTATGGTGATTTGGAACTGTCTGTGATCACAGACAGTTCCAAATCAGCACAGTTTGCATCTGGTCCTCATTACTTTAGGCCTGGGATCCCCCACCCCCTTTATAAAACAGCAATTCAGAGTTTCAATGGTGGGCTGGGGAGGAAACTGACTTGCATTCATCTGACACATAAGGCAGCCCATGATTAACTCAGTGCCACTCTCATGCACATCTGAGAGCAAGAGGTTTTCATTAATTGACTTGCTGGTATCATTGCTTTGCTGCAGATGCTGTTAAAATGGCACTGATGGTCAGAGTCATTGCACAGTGAAGGAAGAAACAAGAAAAGAATTTGAAAGATCCAAAGGACATTCCCTATTCTACAGGCATATCTTCCTCTTTAGGCACCTGCAACTCCATGCTTGGCAGATACAGAGGGCAGAATGGCTTTAGGGCCTCCCCTCAGGTCCTCCAGTGAAAGATGGGGCATGTGTAACTCTCCCAGGGCAACTGTTCCCAAAGTATGGCCATGAAACTGATACCTAGATACTTAGACCCCTAGAGGTCTTCTCTGTCTTATACTTGCTATTACCACAGTGTCTCTCTCTCCTCTGTGTAGTACTGGATAAACACAGGTAAATCCTTATGTCCAGATTTCTCCTACCTTAAGCCAAGGGAGTACTTAACTGATAGCGTAGCTTCTCAGTATTATTCCTGTCATGGCTCCTTGGCATGCCTTGATGGTGATACAGAAAGCATCTTGGTTGCTTCGACACAAGGTGGTGAACTTTCATAGGGCAGGTGATACTCTAGTTGACTGAGCTCATTTTCTGTGTGGATTCATCCAGGAAAGGAGCAGAGAGGATACCAAATACCACTCTGGTGAAGATTATATGGAGTGCTTCTGCTAACTGCCTGGTACATTGTTTCAACACCCACTCAAAGTATAGGTGCTGCTATAGATGAGGAGACCTAGGCTCAGAGACTTCTGTTACCCTTCCCAACCCAGGAACTCAGAGCCAGGACTGGATAGCCTTGACATCTGTATGTTCCCTGTACCCCCTGCCACCTGCCACATCATGCCAGAACATTACCTTTTCTCTAATCTGTTCATAGATTCTGGGCAGGTAGCCTCAGTGTTGGGCCTGAGTGTCCTGTGAAGCTTTTCTGACCGCCCTGCACCCTCACTGCAACCTCTGTACAGACCTTTCTGAACACTGTGAAGTTTAGGTGTGTACATGTTTGTCTCCATGCTAGACTGAATTTTTTAGATGTCTTACTTGTTCGTAGCAGGCTTTTGTTACATATGCATTAAAAGTTCTAGTGTTTGCTCAATTTTGTATTTTCCATGCTGACATTAAAAATCTAGACTTGTCTTCTTAGAATTAGGTACCCATATTTAAGGGTGCACTTTTTTTTTTTGGCTTTAATATTGCACCAAAAGACTTAGAACTCTGCTTTAGCTTTTGGAAGGGTAAAGTAGCCAGTACCTATCTCATTAACATTTTGGGCATCTCTGAATTTGTATACAGTAATTATTATGTGTGCATGATCAATGATGTAATCATCACATTGGCTACTGGCATATTAATATAAAAACAATACTGTGAGCAAACATGTTCAGGCTTCTTAATATCAAGATATATACCTCTAAATATAGGTAAGCATTTGACATGTGACTTGGAGTGAATAGTTTTCATAAAGTGCTTTTTGCTCTGAGATTCCACTAATCAGTTGAAATGTTAAGGCAAATATTATAAATAAAATGTTATAGCATTTAATGGTGATTATGAAATCTATTAATTTTATGGGTAGAACAATTTGTTAGTAATTTTCAATTGCTAAACAATTAGAAAAATTGTTAAATAATTAGAAATCAATTGAGAATTCATATAAATATTAGTTAAATCTTAGACAATAGAATACATTAATGTTATGGTTTGGATGTGAGGTGTTCCCCAAAATCTCATGTGTGAGACAATGTAAGAAGGTTCAGAGGAGAAATGATTAGGTTTTTAGAGTCTTAACCTAATCAGTGAATTAATCCCTGATGGAATTAGCTCAGTAACTGGAGGTAGGTAGGGTGTGGCTGGACAAGGTGGGAATCGGGGTGTGGCTTTGGGGTATATATTTCCTGTTTGGAGAGTGGAGACTCTCTCTCTCTGCTTCCTGATGATTCCAGCTGCTTCCCTCTGCCCTGTTCTTCCACCATGATGTTCTGCCTCACCTTGAGCCCCAAGGATTGGAGCCGTCCTTCTAAGGACTAGGACCTCTGAATCCTGCAAGCCCTCACACTTTTCCTCCTTTAAAATTGTTCTGGTCAGATCACTTAGTTATAGCAGCGAAATAGCTGACTAAAACAATTAGCTAGGTGACTTTGGGAAGAACTTCATATCCTTTCTTAGCTAACAAATGTTTTAAAAATATAAATTTAAATCAGAACATTATTATTAGATTAGATTATATCAAAATTATAATTATATGATTATTCAATTAATGCATTTATAACAATAAACAGAATGATCATTTGGAATTGTTTTTAATTTTTAGATGTTTGATTTTACTTAAGGCCATGAATCTTTCAAGAAAGACTTGTGTAAGAATGGTACATTTTCTGCCAGGCACAGTGGTGAACATGTGTGAGCCCACCTACCCAGGAAGCTGAGGGAGGAGGGTCACAAGTTTGAAGCCACTCTTGGCAATTTAGTGAGACCCTGCCTCAAAATCAAATTAAATAAGGGCTGCAGATGTAGCTTAAGTGGCAGAGCACTTGACTAATATGCGTGAGGCCTTGAGTTTAATCCTCAGGACTGTGCATGATAAAGAAGAAAAGAATTCCACATTTTCTGAAGATAAATTAAAAATAGAATATCTCGCATTGTCCCTTCCATATTTCCTGATCAGAAAACAACCAAAATAATGTACAGCAACATCCATGATAAGTTATCTTTAAAATGAGGAAATTTCATATTTATTCATTTATCATAAAGATCAGATGATGGTAGATTCTTGCCACAGCTTTGGCTTAATATTGATTGTAACATCTAATCATTGGGTCTAAATTGGTAACAGGTACCTATCTGTGCATCTTTATGCCCTTGTGTAGGTAGGTTTGAGTGCATAATGGTGTTGCAGGGTCACACTAGAAGAAAGTCTCTCACACTTATCAACCATTAACATGTTCACAAATTGTTTCCATGGTTACCCCCAACTAATTCTCTTATAATTTTTAATGAGGTCAGGGAGTATTAACTCCTTTGAAGGAGGGAACAGGTGGCTTAGAGACGTGATGGGCATTAGTCATCCAAGGTTATGAGGTCGGGATAGAGACTGACCATCTGACCCCATTTCCAAACTCCATGCTCAGCACAGACCTGGCTTGTAGTCCTGACTCTGGAACTGCCACTGGTACTCATATAGCAAGGCACTTAGTTTCCATACCGCCTGTCTTATGAGAAGAAGTTGTGTTAAACTCACTAATTAGCGTTGTGTTTCTAGTATTATTCTGACAGCTAATGACTTCTAGGTTTAATTAATATTGATTGCCTTCTTGAGGGTGGAGCTGGGCAAGCCATTGTGTTCTCTCTCACCTGCACAGTGAGGAGATGGCTGCGTCATCTCCTGGGACCTCCTTTCAGCCTTGCTTGATAATCTGTTGCTTGATAATCCACACTGAGGAAAGGAAAGGTGAGACTCTGTGACTTTAGAAGGCCAAGCCAGTTTGTATTCACTGAGACATGACAGGGAAATACATAGGCTTACAGGTTTAAGGAGGCTGGCTACTAGTTGACATTAGAAGTGTCAGTAATACTTTGTCCTGGTTCATGGGCAATGAAATTGGTTTTCAAACACCATTTTTGTTTTCAGTTCGTGGCTTGGTCATGGAATGCAATTTGAAGACCTTCGAATTTGAAGACCTGCTCAAAAATTGTAGTAGTATTCACTGTTGTTTGTTGAGCACCTAGACTATGCACACACATCTTCCTAATCTTAGAAGAAAACCAAGCAAGATATATATTCTATTTCTCACTTTGCAAATAGGGAAATGACCTCAGAGAGGTTAAAGGACCTGCTTAGGTTCACTTAGAAATTAGCAGAGCCATGATTTCAGCGGCTGATTTACCCCCTTACAAAACTTGTGTCCTGATTACCCCCATACTCCCACAGCACCAAAGCCTGGAAATGGAGTTATGGGTGCTCTTCCTGCCTCCTGTCCCATTACAATGGTGAGTAGACCCTGGCACAGGCATGGGCTGGCACTTATTACCAACAGATCCTCGACTTGTATCTGACATTCATGATGTTCCTGTGTCATCTGCTGACAGGCCTCCAGGGCCCTGATGTCCTCATTACAAAATTCCACCCTGGCCTCCCCAACCAGGCAAAGAGACCTTGAAAAGAAGCTGGTTTATGATTCAGGTCACTGATGTTTGAACTGAACAGTTAGTTCTTTGATAACGTCTTGCTTCCCTGTGTCTCCAACAGTGACTCTCAACCCTGACTGCATGTTAAAACCACCTGGGGAGCTTTTTATTCATAACCATGCCTAGGCTGCCCCACTACAAATTCTGATTTGAATGAACTGGAGTGGGGCCTTGGGTTTGAGCATTTAAAAATATTCTACAGGTATGCTACTGTCCTTCTAGGGTGGAGAACACCTACTTTAAGGTCAGAAAGCTCTCTTTTCACTCTTTTGTTGTTTTGCTATGGTATAAGTTTTCTTTAACTCCTTTGGGCCCTCAATCTTATGATGTCATTTTATTGAAGGATAAGATTTACTTATGAAGAGCATTCATGGTGTTTTGAGATGGCTAAGACTGTGGTGAAGGTGTTGAAAGAATGGATATAGTTGTTGAATTTAGTTGCCCCAGAGGAATGGAATGAGCCACCTTGGATTGGATCACCAAAGGCCACCAAAGGAAAGATTACTGGCTTTCGTCATCTTCCCTCCGAATCCATTCTCTTCCTCCTTCCACCAAATTTTCAACTCTGAAGAGGTTTGTTTTTCACAATCACCATCACTGATTTTACTCCAGAACATATTCTGGCTTGCTTACCCTAGCTTGGTTATTAGTTTACAGTCTCTTTACTTTTTGTTCACTACTTTAATTTACTTGTACGTGGAAAAGAATGGCTTACCCAGAGATCATCACTGGGGTGCCCAGTACACAGGCATCCTACCTGCTCTTTGGAGACACCCTGGATCCCCTGTCTGCTTCCAGTAGTCTTTTGTACACCGGGAACTAGTCTTACTCTCCAGATTGAAGGCGACTCTGGCTGTCCCTGGGTTCCATCCAGCTGAACTGTGCTCTGGCCTGGAATCTGCCCCATCCTTCCTTTGTTCTGGAATCTCATCCTGCCGCAGCATTAACTCTGTCCTGAGGCCTTCCATCATTCCAGCAGCTAGAAATAATCTTCCCCTTCCTAGAACTGCCACACGGCTTTGAGCGGGAACACTTTTAGAACTCATCACATTGTACCTCGAGCTATTCTTGTTTATGCATGTGTCTGATTCCTCTCCTTCTACTACTGTAAGCTTCTGGAGGGTGCGGCTGCCTCCTCTTAATTTTGGCAGCTCTTACTGTGCCAAGAATATGGGAAACATTCCATAAATGTTTTTTGAATAAATGTGTTACTTTTAGTTCAACTCAGCAGTTGTGCAGAGTTAACCTCCTGAGCTCTTGGTGGCTTTGGTGAACATTTGGAAAGGTCCACTGTGAGGGAGTGAAATCCGGTGACCTAGTTACAGCACATCCCCTACAGGCTCACCGGTGACGAAGGCTCAGGTCTCAACTCTGCCAAGGGAGAGCCTGCCTTATTTATGGTGCTGGTCATGTCTTTTTAAAAATGACCCTCTTTTTCTTTTTTAAGTATAAAAGCAATAAATTCTCATACAGAAAATTTGGAAAATGTAGACCAGCATTTAAAAAAAAAAAGGAAAATTGTCTCTAGTATGTCTTCCTATTACTACTCAACCTGCCCCAGTTTAGCAATACAGGATAATGTGGGGTGTTCTGTGCTTGGAGAAAGGAATTTGCTTCTTTGTAAATAACTGTGGAAGGGCCATTGTGTCCTGTAGATGGGTTGTTTTAATATTGTCTTATGATTATTATTTCTATCACTGAAGCTACCCAAAATAGATATTGTCATCCTTGCTACTGCACTAGGAAGGACCTTGTGGCTGCACTAGGAATAAGCACCTAATATTTACAAGGTGCTTCGTTGTCTTTTTTTAGTGACTATGCCTCAACAACAGCTGTGTCAGGACAGTGACATTGCTGTCAAAATTGGTGGAACCAAAGATTAAAAAGGCAATGTTGATGGAGTAGTGTTCTGGTGCCAGACTGGGACAGACCAGGCCACAGGCCTCAGAAGGGGTGTGAGAGGGCAAGGAACACTGTTTCTGGTGGGATTTGCTCTCTCAAGAGTACCCCAGTGCTCCTCTTTATGGGAAAGGCCCCAAAGCCCTCACCATCTTCAGACCCTAGTGTCTGTGGACCTTACGCGTAGTGAGGATCTCAGCTAAATTAGGAAAAAAGGAGAAGGGGTGATTTTAAGGAATGGGGGATTTCCTTCCATAGTGCATCCCATTTAAACCAACCATGGCCAGGGTGAGGGGGCAGTAAAACGTGTATCGGTAAAACATGTTTGGCCAAGTGCATGGGGCTGGTGGGTGCATGGGGCTTGTTTTCTTTCTCCCTTCCCTGCTTATTTCTTATTTTTAGGTTTTATCTTGTTTTCCTTTATTTTTAAATGGTTCTATTATTTTAAAAAGTGTGTTCCAAGTACTAAACGGAAGTTGAACTAGACTGTTAGGTACAAAGTAGAAGATAAAAAGCCCCTCAAATTCATTCTATAGTAATAATTATTGTTAATGTTTTAGAAAATACCTGTTAGACTCTCTCTCTCTCTAGCTCTCGTTGTCTATATACTGTATATATATGTATAATCCCACACACCTCAGCATGTACATGAATTACTACATTTATTATGATTTATGTGAATAACTGCAGGATTTTCTATGATGTACCTTTTCATCCAGCAACATGACTTGAAAAAAATTTTATGTCAATATATAGAGATTTATGTCATCTTTTCAATAGCTGCAGATATTACCTGACTCATAAAATGTTATTTTCTTAAGAATTGGTAATATTTAAAATTATCTATATCTATATCTTCATGATTAAAACTGATTTTTAATGTACAGTTGATTTGATTATTTGCATTTGCCACTGTAGTGATTCTTAGAAAGATTGTTTCTTGATTTAGGAAACATCATCTAAGTATTAAAAATGTGGCGGGCACTGTGCTAGGTGTTGGGGTTGACAAGTGGCATAAGGTACTGCTTCTGCCTGCCCTGGGGCTCTCTGTCTGGGAGGTGGATACTTCAAGGAGGTGGCACGGGCCCTCAGGGATCAGAGGCAGCATGTCAGCACAGCCGATGCTGGTTTCCATGCTCTTCTTCATTTACAAAAATGAGAAAACTGCATCTGACATGCTAGTGAGCTGCTTGCCTCTCTTGATATTTTCTGCAAGCATGATTCAGAGTATTAATAAAATAAATTAATCATCAAATCGATATTTAAAATAGTGTTTTTTTTTTTTTAACAGTAGAAGTAATAGGTGTTCATGTGTAAGATTAGAACCTGTGGGCAATATCCAAAGAAAATGAACTTCACCTGTAATCCTACCACTCACAGGTAACTACTGTGACATTTCATTTGTGGAAGTCAATTTTGCTATGACCCTGGGTTTTTAAGTCTTAACTCATCCTCCGTAACCTGGTTCTTAGCTCTACTTTATATAACATTTTTAAAGGATTCCAGATTAAAAAAATTCCTATCTCAATCAAAATGCACTTTTATGTATTTTTTGGAGCTTTATGGTGAAAGATGGTAGTTGGGGTCAGCCTGACAAATTCACACATGAATGAAAATCCATATCAGTTCCTGTGTACATTTTTTAATACCCTCCCATCTCAAACATATACACGCACTGGAAAAATCACTCTAGTGAGAATCAGCTTCTCATTTTACAGATAGGGAAACTGAGGTCTGGAACTTGTCAAAGATCACATTTAAAAAAAAAAGTGACAGTCTCCACTGAACCCAAGTCCCCCAAAGCCCTTCAGTGCCACTCGCCTTCCCCAGTGATAGCTCCTTACTAGGTCATAGAAGCAGAGGCAAAGGGAGAAAGGGAAAAAACACGTCAGTTCTAAAGAGTGCAGGTTTTTTCTGTGTCCTTTAGCTGAGCTATTTTTGTGACTATTCAGTACGTGTACAATGCTGCCTCTTGGAGCGTTCCAACCATACTAAGAGGCCATTCACTGTCGACTGCAACCATGCCATCCCCCCATGGCAGATTCCATGGAATCCTTGGCCCGGAAACCAGATGGGAACAAACTATTCCAATAAAAAATTCAAATTTCAGAGTCTGAGTGTACACAGAAAAAAAAAAAGACTGCATATCCTGTTGGACTACGTATATAACAATGAAGCGGTGACTTATGGTTGTGTGACGAGGAGGCAGAGTGTAGGGGTGACGTTGGAGTTGATTCATCACCTAGTCTGTAATCCATTCACCAGCCACCGTTAGTCTTAAACACAAATGCCAAATTATTCATTCTCCTTCAGTCTGACCCTGTGATTCTCTCAGCACCTTCGGTTGCTTTCTTTTGCATGTAGGGCAAAGTGTGGACTCCTCCATCTGGTGTTTAAAGTTCTCTGAGCTGTTTTCCCAGGCAGTGAAAAACTATGGGGATGTACTTAGGTAGAAGTTAAGAGCCACACTGCAGCCAGACTGCCCAACCATTGACTCCAACCTCACTTGAGTGACTTGCTGAACTTCTCTGTGCTCTGTTTTGCTCATCTATGCAATGGAATTTTTTTTTTTTTTATTGGGATTGAATCCAGGGGCATTCTACCACTGACCTGCATCTCTCACCTTTTTTATTTTTTATTTTGAGACAAGGCCTTGCTAGGTTGCCCAGGCTGGCCTCTACCTTGAGATCCTCCTGCCTTAGCCTCCTGTTGCTGGTATTACAGGCAGGTGTCACTACATCCAACTTGAAATAGGGTTATGGGGATTAAACAAGTTAATATTTGTAAAGGGCTTAAACAGTGACTAGCTCAACAATCCTTCACATATAAAGTGCTCTATTAGTTTGTTTAAAGAAATATTTTTCTAACCCATCTCTGACAGAGTTTCCTTCTTGTACTAGACATCTGGTCAGTCCTGAGAAGGTTCTCTCATTTGCCTGCCTCCGTGCAGTTCTGACCCTCCCCTTTCTGAGCAGTTGTTGACTGGGCATTTCTGCCTGCCCAAATATTATTCATCCTTGAATTGTGCTCAAAAGCATCTTTGTCTATTTCTTCTTCCTTCATCGATATATTCATTCATTCCTTTAATAGAATGACTTATGGGAAGGGCTCTGTGTGCCAGGTGCCTGACTTGGCAAACCTTTTCCAAGCCAGGTGAGGCCTATCTGTAGCCTGTCTTGTGCTTATCGCCATGGACGTTGCTGTATGGTTTGTGATGGGGTTGAATATAAGCTAAGAGAGAGTAGGGTGTCAAATAATGGTGCTTATTATGCCTAATTTTAAAAAGATTAAATGAATGAACAAATGATGGAGCTACTCCTTGAAGGTATTTATTGCCTTCCAAGAAAGGCAAGGATAAAGGGAACAAGCATGAGAGAGGTGGAGACAGAGAACAAACATTAGGGTGTGTGTGTGTGTGTGTGTGTGTGTGTGTGTGTAATGGGGTGGGTTAGGGGAAGGCTGTGTCTGAGGGCAAAGGACCACTTCCAGGTTGAAGAAGGGCAGAGTGAAGACAGAAGAGGAGAGCTGCAGAAGTTGAGGGAAACCATTTCCTTAAGTGGTATAAAATGCCAAGTGAATTGGGTCTCAGTCTTCCTTTTCCTCTTTAGGAGGTTGGAGCTGATTTTTAAATGAGGTGGGGGAGGGAGGTGGGGTTTGGAAAAAGAAAGTGAAAATTGTTTTCTGAAACTGTCTTTGCCAAATAACCCTGAACAGAAAGTTCAGAGGGGAGGCTGCCACAGCCACCCAGCAGTAGCAGGCCCACTCACTAGTCCCCCAGCCGTGGTCACCCCCAGTGACCAGTCTGCCTGCCTTCCTTCCTTCCTTCCTCCCTCTCTCTTATAAGTAATTGACTGGGGAAAAACAAAAAAGTAAAATAAAACACAAAGTAAGCAGATGATTTCAACCTGCAGTTGTTTGCCAGATTATAAGAACGATGTGTTTTAGACGTATGCAGCTGACCACTTCATAGGTTTCCCAGTGACAGCCTTCTGCTCCTGCCACCCTCCTTGTTGGTCCCCTGCCTTCCACTCGCTTTCTGACTCAAAGCAGGAGAAGAGAACTGAACTGCACAACCAGATTTGGAGAAGAGACCAAGGGCAGGTTTTGAGAGCTGACTTCGGAGGGTTAGCTTGAATCCAGTTCCTGGCCTTTCCATTCTGCAGATTTTCCAGCTTTGTAAATGGTTCTTGTTTTTACTGTTAATCAAACTTTGCTGTGGGGGGCACATAGGTTCACCTGGGGGCATGCATTTGCCGAGTGCCCTATTTGCCGAGTGCCCTTGTGCGCGCAGGCCTTGGAATAGCTTGGGGGGATGCTGAGATTGTAAAGCGCTCCTTCTTGTGTGGGTGCAAAGGGGAGACTGGTTTCTGGGGAGGAGAGAGAGACCAAGGTGGGTAAATAGGTGGGCTGGCAGGACCTGCAGACAGGTTGTGAAGTGATCAGAGCTTGTTAGAGCTCTGTGGTAGGGCACGGGGTTCTGTTTGACCCACCAGTGAGAGCTTTTCTGGGGGTGGTATTGTTCGAGGCTTTCAAGGGGCCTAAGACTTTCATAAACAAGACAGAGGGAGCTGCCTCTTCAAGCCAAAGGGAACAGCAGAGGCATGAAAATATGTACAGAAATTGGGATTGGCAGGCTGCGTTTGGAAGGTGTGAGGAGGTGAGACATCTGTCTCCAATCTTAGAAATCTCCAGGGCCCTCCTGTAACATTTGGGCTTCTTTCCCCCCTTCAGCCGTGGGGAGCTGTGACAGTAGGGTTTTGGAGACGGGCTGTGATAGGATTACTCTGGGGTATGTGTGTTTTGTTTTGCTTTTACTTTTTACATTTCGGAGTCTTTTTAGGAACTGTTAGGCAACCTTAACTCGGGGGAGCGTGCACCGCCTGGCTTTATATGTCTTTTCTTCTCCATTCTTCCCTGGCTCAGCTCCTTCTCAAGCTTCTGATAATGAAGCGTGGCAGGAAGGTTCCTGGGAGCCCACCATGTGCATGTTCTTCCCGTCCTTTCTCTCCTCCCTTTCTCTTCCTCCTCCTCTTTCTCTATCACCACCCCCACCAGCAGCAGCAGCGCTCCCCTCCCTAAAATAAATAAACCAGTCGCTCCAAAAGGTTCCAAGCACATTAGTCACATATCCCAGAAGTTTAATACAGAATTATTTTGACAGCGAGAACAAGAAGTGTTTTCTAGTTGAACGCACAGAACTTGCTTATTCCAACTGGGCTTTCTGCCGCACAGACAGATGATATGTTTTTTAGATGGATCGGCTGTGCAGCGCGGAGACTGCGATGCTTCCCTTGGATACATAACAAACTGCTCACTACCAAAAGCAGTTGGGGAGAAGATGTGAACCGGCAAAGAGAGAGAGAGAGAGAGAGAGAGAGAATGAAATCAAGTTCTTATTGCAAACATAACTTTCTCACTAATAGCTTCCATGACTCACAGAGAGATTTCTGTGTGTTTATTTATTTATTTGGCAGCCTCTGGAGCCATGGAGTCCTTTTTTAAAACCCCGACTGATGCATGTTCTAGAAGACGGAGGGCAGATTGAGTTGTTGCCACGCGGGTGGCTGTCCAAGCATTCCGGCTGAGTGGCTCTTCCAGAAATATTTCTTGACTCACTTATTTAGCACTTTCTATTGTTGTTACTGGGCAGATTAAAGAATCCCCCCACTGCCCTTTGGCCATGCTAGCTCAGAGCTGATACGGTCCACTTGTCCCTGTTTGGCAGACAGGCAGAATGAGGAATAAAAGCTCAAGCACGTTGTTGCTCAAGAGAGAGCGTTGCCTGAGGTGCCACCGGGGCAACAGAAGCGTCAGAGAATGGGTGCAGGCTCTCTTCCCTTCTGCTTTGCCCTTCTCCTTCAGGGTCCTGCCACTGAGCAGGAGGGCCTTTCCTTAGCAGTGTGTCTGGGTGGAGACCCAGAGCTGAGCATGGTGGAGAGGAGCTGAGGACCTAGTTCCTGTCCTGCAGTACCTGCTTCTTCCTGGGAGCCCTGGCTTCTAACTGCCACATGTGCTCCCTCCAGCTTTCTTATCCTCTTTTGCCTGTTTCTCACAAGCCCCTGTTTCTCGTAAGCTTTTCTCTGAAAGCACTTACTAGCTGTGTGATCTTGGATGGCAAATACTTTGAACCTCAGTATTTTTAGATGCTTTTCTTTTGTGAAATCTTTTTTAAAATCCCTCATGAAGATTGAGTAGACTTCTATTCAGGGCCAAGTTGTCTCTTGAGAACGCAGTCTCCATGGAACCCACTTTGAAAACCACAATATCGAAGGTGCTTCAAGGTCTTTGGAAACCCTGATGATATGCATGATTCTTCTCAGCAGGCCACCTCAGTGCCCAGGATCTAGCCTGTGTTTGTGTGTCTGGTCATCCTCCAGGCAGCTGGATATTGCCCAGAGGATGTCATTACTATGTGTCACATTGTGCTGAGCAGGGGAGCTGCAGTCTTGGGAAAGTCTTGCCCCCTTTCAGGGCTCTGGGACAAGGCCTGTGCTTCTGTGAGAAGAAGAACATGGCTTCAAACTATTTTTAAGGAAAGTTTTTTAAGTGCTGAGTTTTCTCTGCAAGAGGAAGGTGGAGTCCATGCTCCTCTGGAATTCTTTCAGCACAGCATTCATCTGTAACTCTGCTATTCCCCAGTGAAGGTTCTGACCTTTATAATCATACTGCATACATTCACATTGCAGGACAGTTTCTGAAGACTTTTTCCAAGTGAGATCTCATTTGAGCCTCACAACAATTCTGAGGCTAAAGAGACTCAAAGAGATTGTATGTATGTGCCCAAGTTCACTGTTAGATTGAGGAGAACTGTGGGTATTGGAAATTTAGGCTCACTGGCTCATGCCATTGCACCAAACCATTCTTCTTCAGCAGGAATTATGAATGCTATTAACAGGTACAACTTCTCAAGTGTTTAGTTTTATACTATACTACTAGGTGAATACTTTGCAAAAAGCTCATTTAGTCTTTTCAATCTCCCTATAAGGCAGAAATGATTAAGCCCAGTTTGCAGAAGAATGACTAAAGGTGTAGAGCAGATAAATAATTTGCTCAGGGTTCTACTTTTCAGAATTGATGGACTGAAGACTAATTTGAACTTCCTGCCTCCGGGGGCTTTTCAAACATAGGATATAATCCTTGCCCATCTTCAGTCCCCATAAGAAGACAAAAAGTACATTCTTGAAATAGCAAAGCTAGCTTGTAGGTGATCACATGCTATAGTGAGTACCATACACTGTGAAGGATTAGCAGGTAGTTAGTATCTCTTTTTGCTTGTAGGGGTCACAATATATCTATGCTATTCCTTGTGCTTCCTTTTTAGATTTTGTGTGTTCCCTGTTGAAATTATGAGTCTCCACTCTCCTGAAACTATGTGCTGTTGGGCCAGTCATTTCTATTCCTGGGTCCTTGTTTTCCCCCATTAGCAAAATAGCTGACCCTTTCTGCTCAGATCATTCTAAGTTACACATCTGGGGAACGTGT
This sequence comes from Glaucomys volans, assembly GCA_020662805.1. Classification (NCBI taxonomy): domain Eukaryota; kingdom Metazoa; phylum Chordata; class Mammalia; order Rodentia; family Sciuridae; genus Glaucomys; species Glaucomys volans. Next base: position 165,495 of record JAJEJO010000503.1, read on the forward strand.
ATATTGAATTCTCTTGGTATGATTCCTTTCAAAAATGTCGTTTAGAATAATAGGTACTTAATAAATTTTTTTTAACTTAGAATGACAATTGCAGGGATATTTCCAAGAGATTTTCTGCTTCTGAAATGCAGTTTCCAAAAGTTTGAAAGTCAGACGCCATATGAAGAAATATCATATCAAAAAAGACAAATGCCCAATCTGTGTTCTGATAGGCTTACTGCTTGCTTCTTGTTTTTTTGGACTCAGGTTTTTTTTTCTTTTTTTTACTTATGTTAGAATAACCCTTGTCCCCAAATACACATGAGCACATACACACACACACACACACACACACACACACACACACAATTCTAGAGAAAGAAACTTGCCATCTTCTCAGAATCTGGTTCACGTACCTTTGGGTGAGCAACAGAAATCTGTCTTTCCTTTCCAAGTTCAGGGTGTGAATCAATTTCTCCCTGCCTTTTGCATTTTAGTAAATGTTTCCTAGATGGATTCAGTGGGTTTCCAGTAAAGACAAACAGCTCAGAAAGCAGATTGCATTCATACCGAGGCCTGAATTCTGTGACCCAGACATCAGAGCTCAGTGCCATATATGGCAAAAAGAGGAACAGGAGAGGCAGTTGAGGGAGAATGCCAGACATACAATGCATTCCTCAGAAATGTGCATACGCAACTGACAAAACAGGACCCTCATTGATTTCCATGTTATGCAGAACATGAACTGTGAAGTTTCCAGAAAGAAGCCAATGTTCCAAGCGTCTGCCACAGGAGCAGTTTATTTTCCTTTTTCTTTTCAGTCACATGTCAGTTTAATTTGGAGTAAGTGTTCAAGTCAATGCTAGCATGGGATGTGGACTAAAAAATTATTCTTACAGTCAGCAGACATGGGTTCTCTGCCCAATTCGACCGCTATCCAACTGTGAAACTCCTCTCTCTCTCTCCCTGGCCTGTATTTTTCAATGGCAAAGGAGCAGCGTTGGATTTGATGATCTCCAAGATCTTTAGTGTTTCTGTTTTCTTTGGTTCTAATTTTGCCGGAGATTTTCAAGTTCCTGTGGAATTCCCTGCAGAAAGTATTTTCTGATTCTTCCCAATACATTCTCTGGCTTGAACTTTTAAAGACATTTCCTGATCTTAAATTTTTCTTTGTGATTTTCTTAGATGTGCTTTGGATACATTATTGCCCTTTATTAGGCAGGCAATTTCTTGCTCAAGGTAGCTATGAATACTCTTCCTGCATCATCATGCTCCTCCTCCTCTTCCACTTGTCCTTCTTGTTCCTGGAGAAACAGTGGGGATATGCCCAACACATAGTTGTGGGAACAAGTGTCCACTTAGCAAATGCAGCCTTTTAATGGCCTTGTTAGTTGTCCGCTTCTATGACACATTCAGCCTTCTCTGTAGAAGTGGGACCAGCAGGAGGCAGATCCCACAGCTTCCTCACACCTGTAGATACAGAACTAGGGATGCAAAACTGAGGTGTTGGTTTCCCAGTCAGTAATTGGATGAGTCACAGATGTTAAAAAGATTAAAAAGAAATAGAATTGCAAAACTTTGGCTCTGGAGTGGACTACAGTCCTTTCTCCTATAGGAGGCAAGGCATGATTTTAAATACTTCTCTTGGTCTGGGTTCTACAGACTATTGTCGATAGACTACAAAAGTCCTGTTAACAAATGTTTGTAATTTTCCACTCCTTTTGAAGAAGTTTCTAGCTAAAGTTCACCTCTTCCATTTCCCTTCTTTTCTGAGATAAAGGTCCTTTGTTCTTTGTTCCTTGACAAAGTATCCTGATCCTTGGGATTGAATGTATTGATGGCAGTTGTGTCCCCAGCTTGTGCACAGTGAATGACTGGAAAGTCACTACTCTGGGGAAGCCATGGGTGGTGTGTCAGCACCCACGAGTCCCCTTCCTGCATGCTGAGGATGAAGATCCAGCCAGACTCTCAAGCTCTGCCTTAACTTGCTTCAGATTCCCCTTTGCTGGAAGCTGACCACAGCACAGCCACAAGTCCTGTGAGGAGAAGAAGGGGGACAAGTCCTTGTAAGCAGAGGGATTCCTGCAGAGAGAATGGGGACTAGGAGATCTGTGTTCCCATGGCAGCTGTGCTACATGCTTGCCCTGTGACTAAGGGAAGAGGCTTTGTGTTTGGGGGCCTCAGTTTCTCTCTTTGGCAAGTGGAAGTGCTAGTGGTCTTCAAGGCCTCTTCTAGCTCTTAAAGCATGAATTTATTGTATTCCCAGCTTGTTTTTTTTTGTTTTGTTTTCATGTTGCTTCTTCTTGATATCCTGAGTGATACTGAGCTAGTCAACTTGCACAAAATTCTGCACACCATTACCCTTTCTATAACATAAGATCCCCGCTTGTGGGTACATACCTGCTCATCATAATATTGGAAATAGATTCTGTAGTGTGGCATTCAGCTCCTTTTCCAGCCTAGTTCCAGCTGTTCGTTCTAGCTTTGACCAAGTATTTGCTTCTATGTGTGGCATTCACCTTCTCTTTGAACTCTATTGAGCCCTTTGTACTACAGGGTACACGAATGTATAAGAATAGGAAATTTCACACTAAGACATGACAGAGTCAATGGGTTAGGAACTGAAAATAAACTAGGATTTGGGGGTTCTGTAGCAGACTCTACAAATGGTTCGAGGAGATTTAGGGACACTGAAAGCAATGTATCTTCTGCTTCAGTGAAAAACATAAATTTTAATGGTTACAAATGCTTGGTGCTATTATGAGAAAAACCACAGGAAAGACCAATCGTATAAACAGTAATAATTTATTGACCATGACTAATCCTTTAGGGAGTAAGATACATGACGTAGGCTTCTGAGGGCTTTGCAGTGGACTAACCCCTTTCATACTCATTAACTCATCGAATCCTTATAACAGGCCCATGAGGGTGGCAGGCTAAGGCACATTACCCTCATTTTACTAATGAGCAGAGTATTGCTCAGATAAAGTGAAGAGACCGTCCAGTGTCACATGGTGAAGAGGCTGTGCAACAGATTGTCCAGTGCTTTTATGCCTGCGTCCTATTTTTTTGAAGCTATAACTTAGTTGGTGAATCAGGACCAAGATACACTCAACCCCACCCCATACCACAGCCAGAACATGGTAGAGGGTGGTATGAATGAGTTGGGAGTCTTGTGAGCCACAGTATTTTGTGAATCAGTCCTGGCGATTCCTGGGGCAATGTTAGTCAGTCTTTCACAACTGAGTTATCAACTGAGATACCCTGACAGGTGACAGAATTGAAGATTTCTAGTTGCTGACTGCTCACACGTGCTTGTATACTTTCACTCATTTAAGGCAACAAAGAACTAATATTTCTTGAACATTTAATATCTGATCTGTAGAAGTGAGCCATGAACTGAGGGCTGGAAAGAACTTCAAAACTTAAATAAATCCCCATCTCCCCTCTTGACCTTCAGTCTCTTTTTTGATATTCATGTAGTTGGTAAATTCTTGTTTATCACATGAGATATTCTTTAGTAAAGACTCATAGTTCTAGAGGCTGTAACCTTCATTATTTAGAGTATTTATGGACTATTTGTGACTTCCATCAATAGTTGTTTATAAAGTCATTAAGTGGCATTATGAAAACTCAACCTTTCTCTAAAATGTATGTTTTCTTCGTAGAGCAAGTTTCTTGGGTTGGCTGCCTATGCGTTCTTTCTGTCTCAATTATTGACTCTCATTTGCCTTAAAATTTCTCCTTCTGTGATTTAGGGCTTCGTAACTTAATTCTGGAAATTATAAATTGGGGAAGTAAGCTCATTCTGTATTCTTTCCTTTTGATTCCATTTTTGGTTCCGGAATTATATCTACATAATTCCTCAAGTTTTGAGTCATGTAGGAACATGTTCTGTGTTCCTGCACATGATTCTTACAACCTATTTATACTTTCTTAGAACCATGAAGGGGACCACAAAGGTCTTCTCAAATAGCCCAAGACTGTAAATTCTTTGAGGTCAAGAGCTGTGTCAAATTTATTTCTGTACATCCTCCTGCTGTAACTCCAGACACCTAGCCCAGTGCCAGGTGGCCTCAGAAAAAGAGAGTTCAGTTGAATTGGATTTCTCATTTTCCTGCTCTGTCTGCTCCTATTCCACTTGTCCAGTCATGGGGGGAAGAATGTGGACCCATCAAGTGTGATGAGTAAGTGAATCATGGGCTTTGCTGCCCTCCACCAGGGCTTTAGCTGTGTTTAGATTTAAGAATGCTGAGTAACTAATAAAAACCTATTCCAAAGCACTCTGCAGATAGAAAGTGCTTCATATGTAATAAATAATAACGGCCTCTCAAGATTAGGCACAGCCACAGAAAGAAGTGCCGACCTTGCAGGCTATAGGAACTTCTGAGAGAGCTTATGGTATAGGAGTGAATTGGTTGAGACTGATTCCTATCATCATTTTGTAAAAAATACTTTTACCTCCAAGTCACCGTGTATTTCTCATTATGGGAAAAGTTTACTCTCTGAACGCTCTCAGAGTTAATCCTTGCAATTATTATTAAGAGTCTCACTGCAGGAACACCATGGAAAGTGACAGGCAAGCCTAGAAGAGCTTAAATTCAGTCCTTCCCAAATCCAGACCTCTTTTCCTACTGCTGTGTCTTTAAAGAAGTCAAAGAAGTCTGTAGTCACCTCTTTGAGGTCCAGGTCATGTGGTAGTTTATAAAAGGTAGATGTCGGCACCTTTTCCCAAATGACACAGTGAACTGGCCAGGGCCCTTCTGGCTTCTCTGGAGTAGAACCTCATTTGGCTGTACAGGGTGCATCTCCCCAGATTCCCTGTTTCCCCAGAGAGGCCTGGCTTTTTTGGAATTTTATCAAGGGAATTGCCTGCTTTTTCTTTGTCCTGGGTTTCAGGTTGGTTTGATTGAAGTCTGATGAATAAATGACAGCTGGCCATTAGGAGTCACTAGCTGTTTTCATCCACATTATCCACCTGGTTAAAGCAAGTCAGTAGAAGCATACACAGAATCTTGCTATTCTCATTGGTAACTTTAAAAGCCTTTTTCTTCTCAGTCATGAGATTCCACTCTAACTGGCCATTATTCATTCAATCAGTAAATATTTATTGGACACCTATTGTATTCCAGGAACTTTTATAGGTGCTGGTCAGTGAAAGGACAACATCTGCTAGAGTTAATCTTTGAAGGATTTAGCAGAAGTATGATTTTTAAAAATGATATGACAGAAGCATGCTTTAAAGGAATAAACATGACAGAACACAATAGCTTTTTCATTCAGACCTTTCCTCCTACCCTCTCTTGTCTGTTTTTCTCTCTCTTTTTCTCTGATTAACCTGACTCAATACTCCTTTCTCTCCAAGACACCTATGTTTTCCTCTCATCTTCTTCTTTGCTCCTGTTATGTCTGCTTGTGCTTCTCACATGGTAATGCAGCAGATGAAGCTGCTGCTGGTGGGACCCACCTTCATACTTAGGTCCTTCCTGCAGTCTTGCTCCATGCATGGCCTGGTACACAGGTGCCTATGTTGTGAGTCAGAGAACCTTAGGGGAAGAGTGGCTAGTGGCCCTGAATCCAGCATCACTGCATTGTCAGGATCCTTCTGAAGAAATGGATGTGACCCCAAAGACCAGGCCTGGTTACCCAGATGCCTCAGCATATTGAACTCAAAGGGGCTTCTCTTTTTTCTCTACAGTCTCATGTCTCTTTATCTGGGTTAGACTTAATAGAATTTCCTTAACAATAATTAATAATAAATAATAAGAATTTAATAATAGACTTAATAGAACTTTTTCTTTAATTTTGTGGTAATTTTACCCATTTCTTAATTTTCTTAGGTGACATGGACCATGTCTATGTGTGCTGAAGTTATGAATGGGGCATGAGGAGAGCATTTTCCTCCTCTGAAAACCAGATCCTTATTTTGAAAAGAAAAATGAGCCACTTTTGACACTGAGTCCAGATTTCAGTGGCTCAAATGCAGAGACTCTCTATTGTGATTGGATAATCCTCTCCCTGGATTTTCACTGAAGCCTAAGGTTTGCAGGTGCTTGACCATCCATGGACTATTGTGATCCTCCCCAGGTTAGGGCCAGTGATTACTCCTTAGCAAAGCAAGGCAGTGCTTGTGGCAGAAAATATTTTCTTTTTCATTCTCAGGATGTAGATCTCTAACTTCACACTTTTCCTCCTGCCTTTATTTTTGTGCTGGATTCTAGCCCTCTTTCCATGCATCATTAGAATGATAATTTGCATTTATTTCACACACATTCTGAGTGTCAGGCCCTATACTTATACCTTCAATATCTCATATCATGTAATCCTCAAAGCCAGCCTATGCAGTAGCTACTAGTTTTTCATATTGGCTAGGTGAGTTATGCATGGATTAGAGAGGTTGAAGTAACTTATCTAAAGTCACATAGCTTGTAAGGGGAGGATCAGGTCAGAAGTGAGATCTCTCTCACAGCAGCCTTTGACTTTGTTTATGCTCTCTTCACCCCTGGTTTCTTCCCCTGCCCATCTCTGCTTACCTGTGCACAGCTGAGAACTGAGGTTCACGTGTGGGGCTGCAGGAAGAGCTCTGTCCTCACTTCTTCCTGCTGTGGTGCCTGTGGACTGCACCCTCCCATGTGCGTCATATGCTTCTGACTTCTCAGTTTCTGAATTGGTTCTCAAGACTGAATTCACTGACAGATACCTTCTAACAGGTTCATTGTTCTTCAAGGTTTACTTGGTTGATCACAGTCTAGGGACAGCTTGACATTGCTTTTATGTCCATGTTCTGGGGATGCACACAGAGCTATTCGATTCAGGTTTCCTGTGTTTTTTTTTTTTTTTTTTTTTTTTTTTTGCATGTCCATCATAATACAATATGTTATAACAACATCTAGAAAGTTGAGCCTTTTTTGGAGAATTTGGGAGCAACCTGAGAAAGGAGAGTGAGTTTGGAGGAGCCATGGCCTTTTTGTCTTCCACTGGACCACAGCAGAGGCCTTGTGATACAGCCTGGCCCTGTGAGATCATCATGCTCTCCAGGGAACTGCCTCAGCCTGGGGCACTTATAGTATTGGTGCTTAGCATTTTTGTATTACTTTACATTTGCAAAGTGCTTTCCAGTGATTTACGAGCTGTTCTTGTTTTTAATAGCCCCTGGAGATAAGTTGCTATTCAGTCTTCCGAGAATGTAAATGCATAGAGAAGGCTCATCTCACTAGATATTATTGGATCTAGATTCAGGACCCTGACCTCCTGGGATAAGGTCATTTTAGGTCACTGTCTCATGTGGGTTAGTAGGAAATCAAGTAGACTTAACTTTAACTCTCGGAGTCTCTAAGGCAGAGGTGAAATCATGGTGGCTATTTAAGAAAATGGCATGGAAGCTATTATCTACAGAGCTGAATTCCAGTCCTGACTCTGCTGCTGCCTGGTTTTACTGACCTTGAGTAGTTGCTTACCTATGTCTCAGATTTGCCCTCTGGTTAAAATAGAATTAGTTGTCTCCAAAGTCACTTTAGAGTTAACATTGTGTTAAATACAATTGAATGACTTTGAACTTCTCCGGAACCCCCTGTGTAGCCAGTGAATTATATGATAGAGGACATGGGTATAGATCTAAACCATTAGGGAACTTGTATTAAAAGGTGTTCACCTTCCTTTTTCTCAGACTCAAGGACTAACTGACAATGATGTGCCTTCAGCTTCGTTTTAGGAAGCACACAATCTTGTTCACTATAAAACTGAGATGGTGAGTAGAGTTGCTAGAGGAAAATCAGACTGGAGCCAAGACCATCAATTCTCTATCTTATGGGTGTTGTAGAAAGTAATTAGTAGGCTTGATTATCTCACTGGTTCAACACACGTTTTAGGGATGTGATGTAATGCGAGGAAACATTTAGTTGTCAGATTTTAGGGCTGTATCAAATTTATTCTTGCAGGAAAAGTCTAGTTGTCCTGGCAACCTGAAATTGATTTTCTTCTTGCTCTTGTCAGCTGAAACTGGTCCCCTTTGAATCATTCCTCTAATTTAATATAGAGGACTGTATGTCCCCACCTGGTGACCGGATCGTTCTTAATGACAGGTAACTCTAGCAAATGGTTTTTCTCTTCTACCTGAGCCAGAAGCTATGCTTTATTACTATCTTCACCCTGTGTTGTTTCTCTCTGTGGTTGTCTGCGGAGTTAGGTGTAGAAGTAAAGTGGCATTCAATTAATTAAGAGTTTAATCAGGCGTATAGAGCAGTGATGTCATTGGTAGCCAATCACAGTCTTCCATTTTCAGTTACCTCCTGGGCGTGGGTGGGATTAGAATGCTCTCCAGAAGAGGGAGTCCTTTTGTGGGGATGCCTACCATTTTTGTCACCTGGGGAGAGTGATGTAATGACCCAGAAAACAGAGAAAGCAGAGCTGCTTGACTGCTTTTGCCTATCAGTTGTCTCTGTCCAGTGGAGGGGGGTGGTCTACAAAGGTGGAATGGACATCATTGAGAAGGAATTGATGCCCTTGACATGTGCGGAGGTGGTGGGGAAGCCCTTCACTTTGCTGAGATGATTGCAAGAGCTTGTGTGCCATGCGCACTGCATCTCAGGATTCAGAACTTCAGACAACTGCTGCCAGTAATTTTGAGGAAACCTGGAAATCAGCAGAAATGCCAGAATTGAGGAGATGAGGAAATAGATATCAGTTATCCAAAAAACAGGTATCCGGAGTCTAGAATCTGCTGACTTCATTGTGATTCCTGGTACAGTTCTAGGATGGCTTAGTAGACAGATGATTTATGTGTCTATGAAAGGAAGTAGTGTTCACTAGGAGCCAGGACAGGGTCACTTAGCCATTTCCCTTTTTGTTTGGGTTAATGAGCTGTTGGACTGAAATATCACAAACATGGTGTGGAGGGTGCAGGCTTTGGAGATGGATCATCTGAATTTAAATCCAGGGTCCTCAGTTTTGTAGCCACATGACCTTTGCTAAGTTGTTTAATTTTTGTGACTCAGCTTCCTCCTCTGGCTAATAATGGGACTCAAAGGATTCCGTGAAGCCTAAATGAGATAACGTATGGGAAATGCTTAAAGCAAAAACCTGCATGTAATAAATATTTAATAAATGTTGCCATAATTATTATTAGTAGGAAGAAATTTAGTAACACATTTAAAAATCTTTTACATGGTTTTGGATCAGGTGAAAACATGTAAACTGGATGGATTTAAGGGTACATGAATAAATATGCACTTATTAGTAATGTGGATGGAGAAAGAATGTGCATCTTGGTGGCAAAAACCCCAAAGCCATGTTGCAAATAGGAAGTTGCAGGGAGGGGGAGAATTTGTGAGTATTTTGCAACTTGCTAAACCCCACCCTGTCCCCCATTATTTTTTCTCTCATGAAGTAGTAGTCATCATTAATACTATTGGTATGTGTCTACTTTTTCCCTAATACTTACATATCTATAAATAGATATTTATTTTTTGGCTTAAAAACCCTCAAAAGTTATTTATATAAAATTTCTTTCTTTCATTTCATAAAATGTCACGACTACCAACGCTGAAACGGTTCCTGGGAGCTTTAGTACCCCGTTGACCTATATGTCGTTGTCATTGTAGCCCCAGGCAGAGTGGTACCTGTACCACTTTCCCCTCTTCTCACCACAGCTTTAACACTTTTCTTTCTTCCTTCATTTCTTTTAATTGTTCCTCCCCTCCCCTTCTCATTTCCCCCTTCCTTCCCCATTTCTTCCTTTCCTTTGTCTTCTGTTCCCTTTCCATCTATTCTCTTTCCTCCCACCCTCTCTCCCTTACTGTCTACCTTCCCACCTTTCTTCTTCTTCTTCTTCTTTCTCCTCCTCCTCCTTCTGCTCCTCCTTTTTTATTTATTATATTTTAAATCTCTTGTCCTTGGCTCAGTCTCAGTGACCAGGCATTTCATGATGCTAGGGGCCCTTGGAAAAGCAGGCTTTGGATGCCACTTAGTCCTGTCTATGAACTGTCAGAACCCCATCAATAATATTTATGGGGCCTCTGCTTCCTAGTCTTTAACACTGGAGGTTGTGATGTCGTTATCCAGACTCACAAGGCCATTGTGGCATATGAGCGACCCATGTTGTGTGTAGTTTCTTGTCCTATATGTGGGGGTGATAGGAGGTTGGCTTGCATATGCGTTTTTCTCTTTGGACTGCTGGAAGGATGGGCTTCATTGTGGGGGTGGGGGGTGTCCCTGAGAGCAGTGAGCTCAGAATTTGTGTCATGGGACCTGTAGTGTTTTCTTGACCTCCCGGTGGTGTCCCTGACATAGGCGATGTGCCTTCTAAGAGGCCTACCCTCTGACTTCAGGCAGCCTTCACGCCTCCTCCCCCACTCCTTCCTGTCTACCCCATGTTCATACCTCTCAGCCCATGGGAGGGCCATCCTTCCTGTATGGCCCTTTCTGACAGGGAGCTTCCTTCATGCCCAGTTCAAATCCCACCTTCTTAGAAACATCAGCTGTTCCATTTGGAACGAGCCTCTCTGTCTTGTTTAGTCTCCACCGTGCAGTTGGTACTTTGAGAAACACTTTCACACACACAGTGCAGGTTTTGATGGCTGCTGTCTGTTTCTGGGCTCTGATCAGAGGGTACCTCTGAGCTTTTGCAGCCTGGCTCAGTGGCTGGCCTTTCAGGCACTCTGTAACTGTTAAATTGAGTTACTGAGAAGGCGTGTGCTATGGAAGGTTAACTGCAACTAACCCAGGGAACCACAAGGGCCTCTGGGAACTGGTCTCAGGAACACAGCTTGTATATACGCATAGCTATCAACTTTTCTCCAGCTCTTCCTTAATCCTGTTTCTCTCTAGACAGAGGAGAGGTGGTATCTGCTTAAGATGCTGGTGGCATTCCCTGACAAGTTAGGTCAGAATGTGCCATCTCTTCCCCAGTTCTCAAGTTCCTAGAGTATCAACACTTCTCCTATCAGAAAAGCTTAGCCGTTAAGGGGACATGGTTATATGACGACCTTTGAATTTCCGGCTTTGATTATTAATCTTCTTGAAGAAGACTCTGCAGTTGCCCCTGTTACAGGGAAGGCAGAGATGCCAAGGTGCTGCATTTGTGAGACTGAGTGAAGATTCAGCTTTGTTTATGACTCTGACCTTTGGGAACAGTCCATGGTCAGTCTGTTCACATGATGTACTCCACAAATCCACTGCCCACCAGTGCTGCTGGGCTCTTAACTTGGTGGCTGCTTGTGAAACACCTTTTCCCGATTTGCAGATGAATGTTGCTTCTGGTGACTCACACAGATAAAAATCCTTTATGTTTAAATTGTTTCAGAGAACTTAGGTAAAAAGAGGATACACGCAGCAGAGGAAAGAGAAAAAGCAGTCCAAGGACACTTGGGTCCCAGTTTTAAATCTAACAGACACATGTCTGACATGGAACTTTAATTTCCAGATTTGTAAAATGGTAACACTGTTATATTATTAGGGAGGGTTGTTGGGCAAATCAACTTAGCTCATTTAGGAAAAACATCTGGCACAGGACCTGATACTTTTCAACAATGGAGTATTCTAGCACAGTTATAGGTACTTGCTGTGAACCCAGCTCCTATAGCTAGCTGCTTGAATTTGAATGATTTATATTACTTCGGTAAGAATGAGTTACTAAACCTATCTGAGCCCCAGTTTAAATGGCTTTAATATGGGTTAAGTATGCTTTGCATGCCAAGGTGTTAAGATCAGAGAATGTAAAGGCCCTATGCACATCAGTACTGCTCCAAAGAGCCAGCTCCTCTGAAGTGGTGGGTCTGCTCCTTGGGGCAGTGGACCTTAGTGGTATTGACAGAAGTTGTCCTCTATGGCCAAATTGCTTTGTTGTATCCTGTTTTCTCTTTAGAAACCAGACACATGGAAGAGACCCTGGTATGGAGATGCTGATTTTATGATGGCATGAACCACAGCATGTGCAGAAAAGTGTGGTTGAGAGTGTTCTCAGAGCTTGCAGATGAGGAGCTGGTGAAGAGCAGGCAGTATTTGACCCAAAAAATGAGGTGGTAGGAGGAGAAAGGTTGACGCTGGTGATGGAGAGATGAATTAATGCTTGCCCTTGGTGGTAGTGACCAGACCTGATCTAGGGCAGGGGCATGTGGAGCTGGGGACAAGAAGCCAGCAGGGAGAATGGACAGAAGAAACAGAATGAGACCCAGGAGGCCCAAGGCAGAGGTGGGTGGGTCAAGTCAAAGCGTAGGATACAGTCTTAGACACTGCCCACTCCTGGGATTCAGCTGTGGTGTTCTGCAAGGTGAGAAGGGTGAATGCTCTCTGTAATCACCATCCCATGAGGTAGAATGAAGGGATGGTTGGAGGTATGTGTGCATGTGTATATGTGCATCTACGTATGCACCTGTGCAGGTGTGCATGAGTGTGGTAACAGGACCAAGGAGTCTGAGGACTTTACAGCTAGGAAACATCTTTCATTTGATTACATTGCTAAGTTTGGTAATGACTGCAAGTGACAGAAATGGTCGGGGGGAACATGTAGGGAAAGGGCCTCAGCCCCATTTCCTGCCCTCCCAAGCAGGTAGTGAGTAGGAGTTTTAAGTTTCACTGTTTGATAGCATCACCTCCTCTGCTTTCCCAGAAATTATTCCTCGAAGTATGACTCGAATCGTTCCTCTGTTGGGAGATGTCTCAGTTCAGAACTGACTTTCTGCTCTGGTTGTTTACTAAAAGATGGTAACATTGGCAATTCACAAGTAGCACAATCAGGTGAGAAAACAAATCTGGAGGGCCAGAGGGCCTGGGTATGGGTCCTGGCTTTGTTTCTAGACACTTACATGAAGTGGGCAAGTGAACCTACTTCTTAGTGCCTCAGTTTATCCCCTTTAATTGGAGGATCATGATTTCCATGTGATAAATTTGTTCTGACGGTGCTTTGCAAATTGCAGTGTTGGTCCTAGTATAATACAGATAAAGGATTTGGATTCCATTTCCACATTTGCAAAACAGTAGGCGGGGTGGTGACTTGGTCAGCTTGTGTGAATTGTGCACATGTTTAACATTGTGGCAAGGCCAGCATCTATTTTCTCCTTTTGTGTGTGTGTGTGTGGGTGTGTGGGTCTTAGAATGTTGTGGTTAGTGATTCTAGAATCTACTGACTGCTTAATTCTGTCCTGCCTTGTGCAAAGCACCAGAACCCCTGCCCCACCCTTGACAGCTCTGGAATATGTGTCACTTTAATAAAGTGGCTGAGGTTTCCTAGTTTACTGTGTTGTACTGGGAGGACTTTTGAATTTCTAGGCCTTTGTTTTTCCATGACACTCAGAAGCTTAACTTTGGCTGTGTGTGATGAGGGTCAGCTGGACCAAGGTTTGTGAAATCCCTCTGTAAGTTGTCCTAAGCTCTTTGTATTTTTGGAGCATTTTTTTTCTCCCTATTACTAGTGGCACAGGGACTTCTTAGGTTTTGAAAAGACCCACTAGTTCAGGAAAGGAAATAGAGCTGGGGAAGCTGATAAAGGGAAGTGACTGTCCAGGCGCCTTGGAGTGAGTTGGAATTCTGAGATTTGGGCCTGTGAGATCTGTGTCACAATATGTCCAATTCCACGCTTCAGTGTGAGCCTGACTTTCCCAGACCTAGGACTTTGACAGAGGGAGATAAAAATCTCCTCAAAAGGATGTCAGCTCTCTGACTCTTTGAAGGGGCGGGAAAAGTCTCTTTGGTTAAGTGTGACTGCAGGTGCAGAGGCCCCGCTGCCTGCCTGTCCATGTCTAGCTGTACCTTGTTCCTTGGGTATTTGGCTTTTGAATGAGTAACACACTTGTGACCTAGAGAACCCTGTGATATGCTGGGCAGCATGCTGGAATTAGTCAGAAGGCAAAACTGCTTATCCTGACCCTGGAACTCACTTACTCTGCATGGATGAAAAAATTATCTTTGGTCCTCAATTTCCCTATTCATGGCAGTTATTTTTCTTTCTTATTACTTTATGGCTTTGGCGTAGAAATCAAAAGAGAGATCATTTTTATTTTTGTAAATAATATCACAGTATTTAGATTCCATGACTTTCTGTCATTTAAAATGGGCAACATTTCTTTTTCCCTCCCAAATAAATGAATTGATAATAAAAAAGAAAAAAAGCAGTTCTGAGGACGGTTAGCAAGTGGGCCATTCTGGTTTTGCCTGCTGTCAGAGGTCCCTAATTTCAGCTGCACCATTTCAAATAAATATTGAGGATAATCGGTGAGAGGGAGCTCATGCAAATCAAAGCATAGGTTCAAGTATCTCAGGGTCCCACCAGTCTCACGTCTACCTTGGCTTCTAATATTTAATTTTTCATAGACCTGGGTTTGGACCCTTCTTTTTTAATGCATCCCATGGAGACATGCTTCTCATAGAGACTTCTTCACTGACTCCAGAAGGTCACTATTTAAGAAACGGAGGTCTGGCAAGGTCACACATTGAGGAAATGGCAAAAATCAAGACTAGAAGCCAACTCTTTGGATTCTCAATTTCCTGCTCTTTCTGACACATCACTCTTCCCTCCTGTCAGGTGAAGAGAGAAGCCAGATGGTTTGACAAATGGTTCTTGTTGCTGTCAAATCTGCCTTCTCTTTCTGCTCTGACAGACAGTTCTTACCTTCCCCCCATTTTTTTTAGCAGGGAGGAAGGGGTGGTGGATGGTGAGAGAGGGAAGGAGGTGGATGAAGGCAAAAAAATCATCTTAGTGCCTGATTCTTTCTGCGGTAGAGATGGCCAATAAGCTCTTGTTTCTCTGGCAAGAAGCAAAGTGAAGGCAATGAGTAATCGTCATCTTGAATTTAAAGCACATAGGGGCCTAGAAATGGCAGGCTGTATTAGGAGACAACATTGATTTCATATATATTCATCTTTAAAAAAACATGTTTAAGATGCCATATCCATAAATACTAATAAGGCTGTCTGATTCCAATTTTCAGGTGAGATTAGCATTTTATTGAGTATTTTATCTGTCAGATTCAATACTCGATGTACCATCCTCCCAGGCTTATTAGCATAATTGCTGTGCTTAAGCAACAATAAAAAATTCAGCAGTAAAATAGCAGTTAGTACAGGCAATTTGTTATCAAAAGCTTTTACTTAAGGACAGCTCCAGCCTGCATTTATTAGCAAGTTAGGGTTATAATTTATTTTTATTTGGAAAAACAAAAGGAAGGAAAAAGATTTTGCTTTTTTGT
The DNA here is from genome assembly GCA_020662805.1 of Glaucomys volans. Lineage (NCBI taxonomy): Eukaryota > Metazoa > Chordata > Mammalia > Rodentia > Sciuridae > Glaucomys > Glaucomys volans. Next base: position 180,653 of record JAJEJO010000503.1, read on the forward strand.
TTTGGAAATAATAGAGAAATTAGAAAGCATTGCCTCTCTGGAAAATCGTCCGCATCCCTCCTTCCTCTGCTGAAAGCGGGCTGTGATGGGAATAGATTCCACTTGAGGCACGTTGGCTCAGACAAAAAGTCGCTTTCCTAGGCATCAGAATAAATGAGTGGTAATGTCCCTTTGTGTTTGTACAGACATTTCCAAAACAATTTCAGATCTCTGTTGTTGCTTAAATCTCACATCAGTTCTGTGAGTTCTCCGTTCTTAGAAGTAGAAGAAAATTGAGTTGAAATGACTTGTTCACATGAAGCAGTTTAATGGCAGAGCTGGACTACAAGAACCAGTCTTCCAGCCTCCAGTCCCATCGCCACCCTTCACACCCTTGTCCTCAACTCCTGGGTTGGGTGCTTTCTCCTGCCCTGTGGTAGAGGGGTTTCATCCTGGCCTTTTCCCACCAGCTCAAATACATACACCCCACACTCACACCTACACCTCTGTACACATGTATATGCTTATACACACACATACACACACACATACATATCTGTAGTGCACACACGTTTATGAATATCTGTATGCATAAACTTAATTATATACTCTTGAGTTTGTTTTTCCCCCAAAACTTAATTATGTACTCTTGAGTTTGTTTTTCCTTTAGTTTCTGGTTGAAGCTGTTCAGGCACTGAATTTTCTCTTGATACCAAATATCCTCTATCCTTTTGTCTTTAAAATCTCTCTTTCTCCCTAGTGACTGACTCAGAAAGTACTTGTGATTGCCATCTGTGAAGGACCTGGTGCAATATAAATGATTTTATAAGTAATGTGTCAGTCTTTGTAGAGAAAACAGAGACAAGATTTTAAAATGTGAGATTGGGAAATCATTTTCCTTGAGAAATGTATCAGAAATAAATAAGAGCATTAAATGGAGACTTTTTAGTGTGTTTGAGACTTCAATTATGGGCAATAATTTTCAAATTGAAGATAAAAATTTGTGTGAAAATGGACAATTGAAGCTCCTAAAGTCTGAGAAGTTATTTTAGCATCAAATATTCATTCTAAGGTAAGTTCAGTGAAAACTCTTGTAATCATTGACTCTAAACATCTCTGATGTGCAAGAGTCTGTGCTGGCCGCTGAGGGGTTTATAGGTTAAACTGGATTGGGTCCTAAGACTCAATTCACGTTTAGACTGTTAGAGAGGATATTAATAATAAATTAATAATATGCTTTGCTTTTTGAGTGGCTATTATAGGATAGGAATTTTTCTTATGTAATTTAATTTCCATGTTTCACTCAATTATTCATTGAATAAACATTTGCGCACCATTTGTTATATGCCAGTCATTGTTTGTTGTGTCTTAGATGCATTATCTCATTTAATTTTTATAAAACTCCTATGAATTAGCAGCAGTACTGTTCTCATTGTTTAGATGAGGAAACTCAGGCACAGAGTAACTTGCCCAAGTCACAAAACTGGTAAGTAGTACAACTTTTCTAATACCCCCATTACCAGGCAAAACAAATGAAGGAATGGCTGGGTAAATAGACAGATGATGTAATGATGGCTGGAGGATGCCAGAACCTGTGCAGAACCTGGATGTTAAAGAGCACTGAGTTTGCAACTGGACAGATTTTCAAACCCCAGCATGCTCTTCTTAATGTATGTAAAAGCCTTAGTTAAATCATCTCTTAGAATTCCAGTGTCTTCCTTTGAATTAGGGATAATAAAATCTTTCATTCAATGTCATTCTGAGAATAAATTTGAAAATGTGTGTGAGATCCTTCAAAAGTGCCTGGTTTTGTGGGTTCCAGCCCATCTTGGAAGTGCCGATGAATAGGCAGCTTTTGTGTAGGTTAGGGTCAGCCACATTGCCTGTGTTTAAATCCATGATACCAAATAGTATCATATGACATTGGCCAAACAACCATTTCTCTTTGTGCCTCAATTTCCTCATCTGTAAAGTGGACTTATCTCATAGGATTATTGTGAGGATGTAATAAGTTAAAATGTAGAAAGCATGTAGAACAGAGTGAGCCCTGTGCAGTGTTGGCTCTTATTATTTTATTCTACTACAATGATGAGGGAGGACAGATGCAAAGTGAAGTTTAGGGCCATATAGGATCCCTGTCCATTCACTCAAGGACAGAGAACAAGAGGAGTTTTTGGTTTCTCTGTCTTTGACTTGTCTTTATCTGCAGAAGGTAGTTGGGAGAGTAAACTAAAGCTGCTGTTGAGTATGCAAGGGGAATGGAATGCACCTGCATTCTTGATTAACTCCCTGGGGAAAGGTTCCAGGTGGCTACTAAGGGTCTGTTTGCTGGTCAAAGATAGCCTTAGAGTGGTATTTTTTCCTGTATCTTTCTAGCATGTTCTGTCTTTCTCTGTCTACATATGCCTGGTTCCTATCCTCAAAGCCATCTCCTGTTTTTATCCTCTCAAGAAAGCATTTATATATTGGGGTTACCTCTTATTTGGATCCTTTCTTTAGCACCAGGAGATGGGGGGGAGTTTTGGCATCCCACTTCTTCAAAGGTAATACACTTCAGCTTATGTACTTCGGCCACTTTCAAAGAGTAGTAATGCACTGAAGATACTTAGTTTTAAAGATGTATTTACTGAGGTGAGTTCTAAAATGGAGAGATGCCTTAGGATATTGTGCTTTATTGGACTTATTGTCCTAAAACAGCTATTATCTTTACAAAGTGTATGTGTGTGTGTGTGTGTGTATGTGTGTGTGAGACTTTGTGGATTTCATAGTGTTGATTTTGGGGCATTTCTTTGTCCTATTCAAAATAGACACAGAAAGATAAAGATAATCGTTCATGTCATTAAAAAATGTCTTTATAGGGAAGGACATTAAGATGATTCCTTACATTGTGTATGGGGCTTTGTGGTTTTCAAAGCACTTCAATACATATTTTCTTCTGGGTGCCTTATAGCATCCCTATGAGGTGAGCAAGGCAGGGCTGATCATTATTTCTCTTTTAGAGTTGTAAGTGTAGGAGGTTCAGAGTGGTTCATTTCTGTAAAGCAGTGATGGATGCAAACCTAGAACATTTGACTCTGGGGTGTTTTCTGCTTCACCACCCTGATTTGAGTGTTATGAGGTTATTCTTAGCAATTGCTACCCAGGTTACACAGAATTGCAACTTACTTTAAAAATGCTTCCTTATGTTTTCCTTCTTCAAGTAGATTGGTTAAAAACAGCTATAATTTGATGTTAACTTGTTTCTCCTTAAGTATAAACAGCAGCGAATCTCTAGGTCTTTCTGTTAAATCAGCATGTGCTTTTCAAAAATCAAATGTCAAAGTATTTCCTGAAACTTGCTTTAATGAACAAGAGAGGTGAAGGCAAAATTCCTTTTTTATTTTTTTGCCTGAGGTAATTAGGAAACAGGATATGCAAACTTGCTATATGAATTTAAAGAGGAGCACTTGTACTGATGTGAAAACTGGATGGGTACATTTCAGAGGGTTTCATGCTGGTAGATTTTAAATGAGAGAAGTTCTTATTAAGCATGTTGATTATTTTTGGTTTGTGTGAAAGGTCTGTTTCATAAGTTGGATCCAAGGGGGCCTGTATCTATACACACCAAAGAACAAAAACGTGACTCATATATCTAGTTCTGATTGCAATGTGCCTATATCTGTGAGCCTGGATGTGTCCTCAGAACACAGAACAGAGGAATGGAAGATGCTTTTGAACTTAATGAGGCGGAGTCTGCACTATGCTTGCTTGGGAGGTGGAAAGGATTGCATTTTCTTTGCAAATGACTTTGAGTCCCTAGGACACATGGCACCAAATAAGCCCAGTGCTGTGTTATTAGTGTCATATGCCAGGGTGTGGGTTAGATGACATGTGTTTTGGAAACCAATTTCTTTCCTTCACTCTACATGGTATCTGGTGGCAATGTCGAAAAGCCTGCTTTAGAAGGAGGCAGCATGTATTTCTGTCCATGACCATAGGTGACCCTCTTGACCCCTTGACTTTTCATCTTTGATGTTTTCCTTTAAGTTCTACATCATCTGGTAATGGTATTTGTGTGATTAATGCTGCAGATATTGATCGACTTGTTTATTTTCAGGACATTTTAGCTATGGATTCTCTATGCTCATGGGAGTCTACCTTTACCATGTAATATTTAGCTTCTTCACCTTTACAAACATGGTTTAGAAATTGGTTTAGTCAGTTTTTTTTTTGTTTTTTGTTTTGTCACTGTAATGAAAAGATCTCATAAGAAAAATTAGAGGAGGAAAAGTTTATTTGGCTCATGGTTTCAGAGGTCTCTGTCCATAGACAGGGGTGTCTGTGGTGAGGCAGAACATCATAGTGGAAGGGTGTGGAGGAGGAAAGCAGCTCAGGACATGGCAATCAGGAAGCAGAGAGAACTCTGCCCACCAGAGACAAAATATAAACCCCAAAGTCAAGCCCCAATGACCTGCCTCCTCCACCCACATCCTATCTGCCTGGAGTTACTGCCCAGTTAATCCATATCAATGGATTAATGTCCTGATTAGGTTAAGGCTCTTATAACCCAATCATTTTGCCTCTAAACTTTTTGCATTGTCTCACAAATGAGCTTCTGGGGGACACCTCATATTTAAACCACACAGAAATGAAATCACTAGTGTGTCAGGTGAGGTACAACAAATGGGTGATTCTCTTCTTTGAGTTTTCTAACACCCTCAATTATGTTTAATAACATTGGCTTGATCCATGTGTCTCTTATGCTAGATTTTTGAGGTCCTAGAGGGCAGATGTCATTTATTAATCACCAAGGTGGCACATGGCACGTAGTAGATGTTTATTGCTAAGTAGTTGGTTTTCATGTCTTATAGAAGCTGAGAAGGTGGGTTCCTTGTACAGAGAGGTGTCTGTGAATGATGCTCCTTCAGCGCATGCCAAACTTGCCCACTTAGAGCTCTGTGGCCACAGCTCCTCCCTTAGGGAAGCCCACAATCTATGTATCCCACGTCAGTGAGAGATCTTTGTAAGCTGAAACGATGTCCTCATGAACCATCCTGATAAGCTTCAGGTGTAGAACAATTCTGCCATCTCCCACATTTGAGAAGTCCCTAGCACAGCCCTTCCTTCCCTCACATGTGTAGTGGGATAATCATGAGTGGATACTGGAATGGATAAGCCAAAGAAAGAGCTAAGTAACCTACTATGTTTTTGGTAGATGGGAAGTTGTTTTATTTTTAAAAGGTAGACTGCTTAATGGATGGGAAAATGATGTATATCCTTAAAATGGAATATTGTTCAGTAATAGGAAGGAGTAAAGTACTGATATATGCTACAATACAGACAAACCTTGAAACCATGCTAAGTGAAAGAAGCTGGTCACAAAAGACCACATATTATGTGATTCCATTTATATGAAAAGTCCACAATAGGCCATTCTGTAAAGTCTATAGAGACAGAAAATAGATTTGGTGGTTGCTTGCTAATGGGTATGGGTTTCTTTTTGGGATGCTGAAAATGGTCTTAAATTAGATTGTGGTGATAGTTGTACAGTTTTGTGAATACATGAAAAAATGAACTTAGATTTTTAAATGGGTGAATTGTATTGCACATCAATTATATCTTAATAAAACTGTTAGAAAAAAGTAGATTGCCCTTCAATCTACAGTTTTTGAAGGTTGTTTTAGGGAATCAAAATAGAATATATTGCCAAGTTTTTAACTCATCTTGATTTGTTTTCGTCAAAGAAGTCATGTATACTTAACAATGATGAGCATGATTAAAGAAAAATTGATAATACAACCTGAACCACCAAACTTGAAATTTATTTCTCCTTTGCTTTATGCACAACCTTTTTAAGGAGCTTGAAAAATTTATACTTCCTGAAATGTTGATTAGTGAGATATCCGATAAGAAATAACAGGGTACTGACAGGCCTGATTGTATAAATAGGCGTTTGGGATTGTGTTCATGGTTTGCTTGTCAGCACAAGAGAAATGTGTGATTATGTTGAATGATGGTTAATTTCCTTATCCACCCATTTTAAAAATAAAGATATACGGCTGCAAGACAGGTGCCCAGGGAAAAAAGGAGATCTGCTTTGATAAGGAACTCTAGAGAGGAACTAGAAGGAACAAGCTCCTGTTTAGGAGGTGGCATTTGAGTCCTGGCCCAGTGGCCTGTGCCTCACAAAAGATTTGTCATTTACTCTTGTTTTGGGTTTTAGTGTGGACAGGCTTCAGCTCCCTTCCTTCAAGGTCATTGTTCTACCCTCACTGACTAACTTATTGTGTCAACAGAGTTAAAAGACCAGCCAGTGGATGTGCATTGAGGCAGGAGGGGAGCTGTGCTTTCTAGCTTTGCATGTGAACAGTTCATACACAAACAGTTCTCTTTGATTAAGTATCCGGTGAAACCAATTCACATGAACTCCAATTAAACTTTAATGAACAAGTGGGTGTATTAATATCAGCTGAGTAATGTAGGCAGCACAGATTCCAGTAAGTGACTCACTTCTCTGAGCAGCTCATTCCCCATGCACGGTTAGAGTTACTAGAAAGCTTCCAGCTATATTTCAGTGGATCTGGTCTGGGCCTTGTAATTCTAGCAATCCTCGGGACTTGTTATTCATCTGGTGACAAAACCACAGTCATTCAGACCTCTGTTTTCAGAGCAAGGATTGGGGATGGAGTGACTTGTTCACATTGAACAATTGGGCCCTTTGTGGAACAATGACCATTGGGACTTGTATTTTTCCATCTTCCTGCTTTTATTATTAATATTTTTAAGTGAGAATTCTTTTTCTCTTTAAACCTAGAGGCAGTGCAGGGGAAGGTGAAATACTGTTTTGAAATGAACTCAGCCTCCTTGAGCCTCCCTTCTCTCTTCCTCTGACCACCTGCCTCAAGTCCATAGCTGCTCCCCAAAACAGCAAGGTGTGCTTGGAATGAGGGGCCTTTTTGGGTATGGAGCCTGTTCTGTCTAGAGATTGATGTCTGTACCTACTTCCTAGGAAAACATTTAACAGATAAGAAGTATAATACTCTTAGTTTCAGGTCTGGTACATAAGGTCTCATGTTAACTTGGGCCAGTGTGGGATGGATGGGAGGGAGGATTTGTAGGTGAATGGGGCTCAGTTCTTGACAGTTCAGGGGCTTGGAGTCTCAAAGACTTTGACTTAAAAAGGTCTGTGGAATTCTACTGATAAAGACCAAAAGCTTGAAAGAGATAATGAGCAGTGAGGATTTCAGGAATGGAGAGATTCCAGAGGTTGGCTGCATATGAGAAGGCAGGAGTTAGGGTGGGCACAGGTAAGGGATTGGAAATGTAGTTTCAGACCAATCCATGAGCATGAGTGAAAGTAGAATAGCCTGGGTGTACCCGGGGCAAGGGAGTAAACATGCAGTGTGGTTAGAGCACAGGATATGTTGGGGCTTGAGAGCCTAATTGAAATCGAATTGAGCCTGTGCCTTGGCCACCAAGCCTCATTCCCAGTTCCATTTGCTGTTTTGATGCCTCGTCTTTTGCACTCATCTAGAAACCAGTTGAAACAAATGTAGGAGCCAGTCAGATGGAGATAATGTCTGGTTGTTAATGGGCTTTGGATCTCTTAGCTCAGTGAGCTTGCTAACAGAGCATCCTGAATCAGTTTACCCTCTTCCTCACCAATAACTCCTCTCCCAGAAGGGATTGTGCCTGTAAAATTCCCAGCTCTGAGGATCAGGGAGTATAGACTTCCAACAGGTAAATTGCACATACCCAGTTCCTTCTTTAAACTCAGTAATTGGGTAACTCACTACCTCCTCTCCTGCAGACAAAGGAGGAGAGGGAGGCCCACAGAGAGGGAAAATGCAAGGGATGAAGGGGATGTTCTGCTAGTGCCAGGCCTCTCCCCAGCTCTCTTCAAATCTCAACATAGTTTCTTTAGGGGAAAAAGTGGAAGACTGAACAGTAGAATAGGGCCAGCTTGTGGAAGTGAGGGCAGTTTTCCGAGCAGGGAATGATGTAATTTAGTCTGCAATTCAGTCTGGTTAATCTACTTATGCAACTCCAATTGAAGGACGTACTTAGATAACTCAGACTTGAGTAAACAGATCTTGTGTAAGGCCATCAAGGCCCATGGTGCAAGAATCAGCTGCTCTCAGAAGTAACAGCCCCCCACTCAGTGCCAAGTTTTTGACACAACTCATGAATATCAGACTTTGTTTCCTTCCAAAAGATCTTTTTAGAGAATGTTACAGGATAAAGAAATCCAAGGGAAAAAAGCATAATTTCCACAACAATACCATAGGTAGGAGTATCTAACTGAATAGGTAAATTGATTTGGGGATTTTGGAGAAAGCAGAAGGGATTCTTGCAAATTGGAAGTTGAATAGATTAGTGCAAATTACAAACTATATGTTGCTTATGGAAAACAAAAGAATGCCTATTAGATTTTGAAAAATATGAGTCAGTGGTTTAATTAGCAATTAGAGATAAGTATCTCATTATTGAAGTTAACTTTATTGAACATCTGCTTAGGTCATTAATTAAAATCTGTTGTTCCATTTTACAGATGAGAAAACAGTAAACAAACTTAAAGATCGTTATCCAAAGACACTTGAGTTAGCTTTCACTGGCCAGTTTAATCCTTAGTTCCATGTTGAGGATTTCATATCCAACAGTGAAACAATTTATTTATAGAGATTCATATAGAGATTCACAAGGCAACTGAGTTGGACTTGGTTTTGTATTTGAAGGAATGAAGAATATGTACTTAGTTAAGCTCTCAGTTGATTTTGGCTGAAGAGATTAGAAATTTAGTAGCCTAAGTGATGGATCATACATTGTTGACAAATTTCCTCTAATTCAGGATTTTTTTTTGGAGCTGTAACATTGTTTGAACAATATTAAAAATAATGTATAGAGGATAGGTCATCTGCTCTGACCTGCCTATTATCTTTTCTTCAGGATAATATATTATATGGACTGATTGACTGATTAGCCTTCCTGGAGTGAACCTCTCCCTTCATACCCAAATCCTGCCCAAATTTCCCAGTGTGCCTTACCCCAGGACTCTTTTGTGGATCCTCCTTTCTAGAGATCTTTAACAGATCACACTGTTCTTTGCTTGGGGGCAGCTTTCTGTTTTCTTGTCCAGAGTGGATACTACTCCACCAGGGTGGCCACTCTGGTTCCACTCCCTCATCTACCATGAGCACAGGTCACCAGCCACTTGGGACGCTAGCCTCATCTTTCATGACTTTCTTTACCTTTGATTCTCTTAAGTATCCATGCTGATGATCACACTAGTTCTCACTTCAGTTTGTGGATATGATTCAGTTATGGAGGTGTTACTGGAATTCAGTTGTATCCCTAAATCTTTGGTATAGACCCGTGTAGTTACATATTGAAATCCTTCTCAGGATTTTGATGGGCACTCTTTCTCAAAATCTACTGGTATCAGTTTAGTTATGGTGTGCAGTGCTTAGAGTGAAAGCTTTTTAAAATCACTTGTAATGCATTGGTATCAGAAGGAGAAAGACACTCAGGGCCTGGAAAGAGTGAGAAGGTCAAAAAACGGGTGTGGTCTCAGCTGGAGAGGAAGCTAGATGAGGTTGCAGGGAACTAAAGCTCAGAGTTCTGGCCATCTGCTTCTTTTATAACCCAGGCTAATTCCTATAATTATTATTTATTCCACCCAGTAACACTTTCGTTGTTCTTACGTTTATGTGCCGTGGGTTCTGTTCTAGAAGTTTCCACGGGAGGAGGAGGTCAAAGGCAGGAGTTCTTAACTCAGCACACTGAAGGTGAGGATCATGAAGCATTATCTTGTTCTCTAGACCTCTGTGTTTCCATAAAGATTCAACTTCTCTTTTTGCCCCCAGGCTCTAAGGGTACGCAGACCTTTTCTGTATGGATTCTCTGTACAATTATTCTCATTCTCACTTTAGTAATGCACCGGAGTTTGTCAAAAATCAGTTAACTCTTTAGTAAAAATTCCAGAACAGACAGATGGGCGAGTTTGCTCACTGGCTGAAGAGGAAGGGGGCCAATTTTCCTTCCCCCAGTGTTGGGCTCACCCTGGGCTTTTTTTGTGCTTACCATGTGGAGACCTTGTTACAACTTTGCAGTCATATCTTCCTTATTTTAAAACTACAGAATTGATCTTACCCTCTTGCTGGGGAGCACAGCCTCAGTAAATTCTAATGGAAAAACCTGTCTGGTGAAGGGGACGGGAAAGCGTCACAGCAAGTCCTGGTGAGTCATCCTGAGAGCAGCTCTATCTGAGCAGCGTGGCTTCCTCGATGCTGACTCTAACTCTCCCTCAGCCTGTGGTTGTCTCAAGCAGCTTTTGAATCTTTGTCTCTGATTCCCTTTCTAGGTCAGACCATGTCTTTTTAAAACACTGAGCCTGGACCTCCTCTTGGTAGGTTGGACTGACCCTGTTAGGACAATAACTTTAGGAATTCAAGTAAATAGCAACATAAGAATTTTTGGAGTTCTTGAGCAGAGGTGAGGTGCTACGGGGCCCTGGGGAGCACCATGTCCAAGTTTGGGTTTTGAAATAGGGTGTCAGAACTTAGGGTAGAAGAGAAGTGAAACAGTTTTGGTGCCCTTTGAGAAAAACCAAAGAATGAAACTCTGAGCAAAGTGAATGGACACTGTAAATAAGACAGTAGGGAACCAGGAAACCTTGAGTCAGGCCTACCTCTGTCACACTGTCTGTGAGCTTGACTGTCAGCCATCTATGGTGAGCATCATCAAACCTGCCACTCTGAACTGTTGAGTGGATCAATGAATTAATGCACTTGGAAAATACTTCGCAAACAGAAAGTATTTATCTTTTCCCTAAAATAAAAAAAAAAATTCTGTCTTTTTCAATGACAAGCTATGTAGTTTCATTGGAAAGTAATAATGCCCAAAAGCATGAAGAAAATTAAAACAGTCATGATTAGGGAGGTGTTGTTGTATTGGTATAGACACGTACACTTACGGATCATCATTCAGAGACACTACTGTTCAAGTTAAAACATGCAACTATCTTTTTAAAGGAGAGTCATGTTTCATACATATATTTGGTTTTCTTGTTTTCCTTATACACTGTCATATTTTAATCTTCTTTCCATGTCATTGGACATTTTTCAAAATATAAATTGTAATCATTGTGCAACATTGCATTTTATATTTACATGCATTGTAATATATTTGACTGCTGTTTCCATTGTTGATTGATTGCTGCTTACGAGAAGGGAACTTGCTCTTTTTCTTTTACAGTAGAGGAATTTGAAGTATTTTATTTCATCCTAAATTACATCCTAAATTATTATTATTTCATCCTAATTACTAGTATTAGTCTGGAGTATAGATCTCTAGTTAAGATCTCATGTATAGAGTTGTTAACTTAGAGACAGTTTTGACCATAGCAAAGCATTAGCTCCAGTCATCTTAATTAATATAACATTACATAGAGAAATACTGAAAAATTATTTAGTCTCATGAATATGCTATATTAGATAAGTTGTCTTATGCTTTCAGGAAGAATTTTTCTTTTCTCTTTTTAGAAGGATGACTAGATTTGTTTTACCCAATGGGGTCATTTTCTGTTGCTGGGCATATATATAATTCTATATAGTTACACATATTTGAATGTAATGACAAAATGATGAAGAGAGATCTTCAAGTTTTTTTTTTTTAAATGAACATTTAAGGGAGTATAGGGAGAGTTTTCTAGTATTTTAATCTTTAGATTGATCTGTCCTATCTTTCTGCATTTCAGTATATCTGCTTAGCATATTGTCTTCTACACATGACTGAGTTCTATCTTTTCTTTGTCCATACCTGCCTGTCTGTACAGCTATCCATCCTCCAGCCTGTCCATCCAGGCAGGCGTTTAACCATCTCTGGCCATCCTTACTTACCCCCCTCATCTCTGGCTGTCCTTACCTACCTCTCTTGTTCATATCTCTGTACCTTCGTTTGTCGCCCATGTGTATTCATTGACCTGTCCTTATCTACACAAACCTGTGTTAACCATCTATCTTTAGAGTGAAAGGAGATGATTTTGGTGGGAGCTTATGAATTTCCTTGTTGTATTTTACTTTGAGGATAACAGGGTCTAAGGTCATGAGAACTCAAAGTTGAAAATGAACGAAACTCAGCCATTTTTATTCCACTTCAAAATCAGGAGGGATGTTCAAAACTGACCTGATTGCCCTTTTTTTGGTGCTTACCAGCATTTTCTTAGTGTAATGCATTTTGGTGAATATTATTTCAGCTAATAATTTGCTAGCCACCAGTCACCGAACACAGAATAAAGAAAAGAATTTTTTTTAGGTCAGCCTAAGAAAAAGTCAAAGATGTACAAATGGCATGTCCCCAAATTTGTTGAGTTAAGAAAAACATTGTGACATTTTCAGAGAGGTTAGATACATGAGAGAAGGTATTTTTGTGGTGTGAGGGAGCTGTGTAGAACTTGGTGTTGGACACAATAGAAAGAAAGGAACCAACTATTACTGAAAGCCAATTTTCTCCTAAGTCCAAGAAAGGTGCTTTGCACTTTATCTATTTTAGTTCTCCTGTCAACTTTGTAATGTAATTCTTATTCCCTTTTGTAGATCAGAAGCAGAGACCCAGAGACAGTAAATGCTTTGCCCAACTTTACATGGAAGTTTGCTAGTAAGTGGCTTTTGTGGAAAAGAGATTTGTTTGACTCTAAAACAGTTAAATTCTCTGTAGTAAATCATGCAGGAATCATTCAACTTATAAAACCTTAGCTGTGCATCAGCTCTCCACTGGAAATTTTATAGTAACCCACCTTCCAAAGAGGAACCTGAAAATAGCATAGTTTTCATCCTTTTCTTTGAAGAGGAGAGAGTTTTCAGATAGATGTGATAAGGAAGAGAACTTTCTGGATACGGAGAGAAGTTTGAATTTATAAACATCACTTTGGCATTTGGCAGAATGGGACTTTCCTTGTATGCTGCTGTGTGTTTGTCTTTAATGACAGTCGCATGAGTCAACCTGACCCAAGACACAAAGGTCTCCTCTACAAGGTACATTTTAGGAAGGTAAACAATTCCACGAGAAACAGTCACCCTCCCAAACATTAATACTCTCCAGAAAGCCAGGAAAGACAGCTATTGTAATATACTGTGCCAGGCCAGCTGTTACAATCACAAATGAGCCTTAAATAGTAATGACTTTTGAAATCACAGCAAATTTCTTTAGTTCTTAACTTTTCCAAAGGTTTGAAAACTTGCTCCCTCCTTTTTCATCATGCTAAACTGTAGCTTTGCTAACCACATTCTATTCTGGGTGAGAATTCATTCTGGCATAATTAAGAATGAAGAGGGAAATGGGTAAAAGAGGCTCTGTCATAGGACTTACGTGATTTTGTTCTTACTTTCAATCTTTATTTTCTTTTTTTAAGCATCTAACAGCCTACTGTGTACCCTGCACTCTGCTACGTGGAAGGGCATACTAGAACAGGGATCAGCAAACTTTTTCTGTAAAAGACCAGACGGTTAAGTATTTTAGCCTTTATTGTCTGTATGATCTCTGTTGCAGCTACTTGCTCTGCTCTCAGACAATACATAAAATGCTCAAGTTTGCCAGATACAGTATGTAAGCAATTGAGCGTGGATATGTTCCAATAAAATTTCATTTACAAAAACATGCAGTGAGTTGGATTTGACTCGTGTGCTGCACTTTGTAGCAGTAGTACAGGACTGTCTATGTAACAGTGGATATTCTTATTCTTTGCAGCACTTGGCATGTGATAGGTGCCTGATAAATATGTTGAATGCATGAATGAATCACACCTCCTCTCTAAGAACTTATAGTCAATTAGGAGATCTAGAAAATACATATATACATATAATATATGTACACATATAATTATATTTTATAAGAAAGTGTAAAGGACTTTGAAGTGAAAGGTTGTAGCAGGAGTGGAGTGTGGAGGATAGGAGAATCTAGTGGTATTTGAATTGGATCCTGAAAGATAAGTAAGTATATGTTACCAGCAAGAGATAAAAGAAGCACATTTCAGGCAGAAGAAATACACAAAAGGGACCAAAGGCATGACATTTGTGGTGAATAATGAATAGATCAGATATTCTCTTATTAGAGTTCCCTGGCTCGCCTGATCTTCAAAATCACCAGCTATTAAAAATACATTCCCAGTGCTCTCCCTGGAGAGGGAGATTTTGTAAGGCAAGTTTGGCCAATAATAATTTACAAAATAAATATTTGAAAAGGAGTATGACTTCAGAAGGATATACTGGAACCATTTGTAATGGGAAATAGGGTTCTCACTTTTCTCATGAATAGGACAACATCAAAATCAACTAATGGTAGCAGGACCTATAGTTACCCGTTCCTTCAGTCCCAGAGAAGGGAAGGGGAGCCCTGGTAGAAATCCACCCTCACCTGTCAGACTTCATGTGTCCCCTGTTGATATCGTAGCAGTAATATAGCCTTTATGATGAAATGACATGTAATTTAGTCCGTAAATTATAGTTGTGCAGATTGTAATGAAAATATCCAAATCTGAGTCTCTACTAGATTATTGCTTTTGAATCTCTTGGTTGGCAAAGATCTAAGAAGGCAAATGGATTCAAAGGACACAATAGATAATCCACATTCTTTTGCTGTAACTCCAATTCAGAGGGTAGTTTAATGTCTATGTTTGTAGACAGCGATCATGGGGAGGGTTGTGTAATCTAAGTCTCCTTTTTAGTGATAGGGATTTATTAAAGCCTAGAAGGTAGACTGTCAGTTACTTGAGTTCTGTCACCAAATTATTGGCAGAACTACGAGTATAATGCAAGTGCTAAATTATTCAGACTACCATGCCACATTTACTAATGAGGTCCCTAATTTACTTAATCTCTCTCTCCTTTGAAACTTATAGCCATTTGACCATGCCATCTCTAACTGCATATCATAAAGTTGCATCCTAATGTCTTCTCCTGGACCAATAACCCACTGTTACCCCAAATAAAGGCTGAGCTCTGTTTCCCTGGAGAGCTTAACATATTTCCTGGCATTTAGCATGTGTTCAGCAAATAATTGTAGACTTGAAATATCTTGAACATCTTTTTTTTTCTCATGTGTTTTGACTCGAGTTCCTTTGCAGTTATATTGTCAAAAAAGTCAAGCTCTTCCAAATTGCTGAAATACAAAGATGCTTTCTCTTAAACTTCCTTTAAAAACATAGTTGAATTCCCCATTTTGACTGAGACCTTTCTTAACAGCTCTTCTGATAGTTAAATGTCAGCAACTTCAAAAGAAGAAATGTCAGTAAATTATCTGAGAAAGAAATTGTGTATTTATTTGAGGAGAAATATTTTAATTGACCACTTAAAGATTATAGCTAAATACCAAGAAATTTCAAAGCTTGCACTTTTTTCTCCATTGCCAGAACTTTTTTTTTTGGTTTTTCTCCCTCAGGAAATTTAGCTTTTATTTCTCTTCCATTTGGGTTATTTATGTGCCTTTGTCTCTCCCAGTAGATAAGTAGATGTTGAGTTCTTTGAAGTTCAAGTACTAGAAAGAAAACAAAACAAAACAAAACAACTCTGCATTCCCACAATGCCTAGCTCTGAAATTACTTCATACTAACCATACATTTATGTAAAGAAATACTATTAGAAGATGGTCGGTCTTACCTTGAACTCATCCTTATTTTGCAGCCCTCCACTCAACAAACCTTTTCCTGAGCATCTGAGTTTGCATCATTCTTTGTGTTCAGCATGGCAGGTGGTGGTGGCTTAAGAGTAGGAATGTAAAGGAGACTGGAACATAGTTGTTTCTCTCAGCACATGTTGCAGTTTGGTGGGAATAGTGACATACAACACATAAAAATAATGTGATCTAGAAATCTGAACTAGGTACCAATAACCTATATTAGAATGTAGAGGCCGTTAATTCTGGCAGATGAGGGAGGCTTCACCTAGGAGTTAGTATTTGAGATAAGCCTTACTATACTCCGTCTTCCATTTCAGCCACTGATTTTGATCTTTCCCAATGTAATACACACAATCACTGACACACACACACACACAGTGATGCTTTTTCTTTCTGTAACCCATTCATCTGTAGATGTAAGAGTAGAGTTGTCTTTATGCAGAATAAAAGAAACAAGGAGCAGGTTTTATGGTGTAATCTGATGGTTTATCAAAGTCTGAAAGGTACAGCTGCATGATATTATTGGGATAGAGTCTTCAATAGTGGCATGAACAGAGAGTATCTTGGCCAGTGAGAGACATATAGTATTTTAAATGAATATTGGTCTTTACTAAGCATTTTCCCATCTAGCCATTGTTCTCCACTGTGGTGCAATTACATTATGTAGCTCTCTGGGTGGCAGGAGCATGGCGTTGTGGAAGGAGTTTCAGCTTTGGAGTCAGGTAGTTCTGTTTCTGCATCTGACTTCATTGTTCATTGTGTGTGTGTGTGTGACTGAAGGCTGTTGCTTATCCATTTCAAGGTTCAGTTTCCTCATCCTTGAGAATGGTGGTAATGACAAGTGCCTCACAGGATTGTGGGATTGAAAGAGATGGTGTTTGCAAAGCTCCTCATTCATATCCAGGACATGTCTGGTCATTCATCTAGAGAACTAGGAAGGTCTTCTTGAAACACAAAGCCCTTTATTCAGCTTAACCTTTTCTCATTTGAGAACCTTGGGTACAGGAAACATTTTCTCTCCACTCTTTTCTCTTTAGGTAATGGTGCAAGAGTTCAGATAAAATAACTGGCTTGTCTGAGCTCATGTTTGGGGAAAGAGCTGCAGGGCATGGTGAGGACCCTGAAGAGCTAGAAAGGACATCTCCAAGAGAGGTGATGCCACCTGGGCATGCCAATTATAGCTATATATAGTGGGATGCCTTATTGCCAGATTATGTGTAAAATCTGTGGTTTTAAAAATTTTGGCAGACCATTCCAGTATTTAAAAAATGCTATGAGAGATACTTATGCATGAAGGGGAAAAATGCAACTTATATTCTCATGTAGTAGCATTACCTTTGGTTTAGACGTATAGTTAAAAGTCCACACTGCATGACAAACAGAACCTACCTGAGGACCAGACTTGGCTTTTACCTCTTCTCTTTGCATCTTCTATGCATATTTTAAACTGTGAGCATTAACTGTGGTATGGCACTATGAAAAGAACACTAAATTGAATGACTAAGCATTGACATTATACTCCTGGTTTGCCATGAATGATGGCAATGAGTCCTTTCCATGTGCTAGGCACTCTTCTGCACTTTACATATGTCATTTAATTCTCACAATAACCCAAACAGGTGTCCATCACTATTATTACCCCATTTTGCAGATGAGAACACTGAGGCTCAGACAGAGTATGTGGAGAATATGAAGTTTGGAACCCAAGCATGGGTATTTTTTGAAAGTTCCAAATGTATGGTTAGAGCTGGAATCATGTAGAAAACATCTGTTTCCCTTCTACACACATATCAGGCACTCCCTATCACCTATACTGTATTTTATTTTTTTGAAAAGCATTTGTTGTTTCCTGCAAATTCTGCATGCACTTCCCTGTTTGTGAATTGTCTACCTCCAGCCCTGGGAAGGAAGCTCCCTCAGTGCAGGGGCTTAATCTTTTTCAGTTCTTCGCCATATCCTCACCTTCTGAATCAGTACCTGGTACATATAGTTCTCAGTAAACATTCATTTGAATGAATAATAGGTTTTTCACCATCAGGAGCTTACCATCTAGTGAGGAGACACAGTATGTATTTGATTCCATGAGATAGCTGTTAACTGTGACGTTCGAGATGACTCTATTAAGTATGGAGTGCTGCTGATAATCTTTTGGATGTTAGGATAAATTGTCTGGACATGCATTGAATTGTCTGTGGGCTATTTTTGGTCACCTGCAGAATTAGACTGGATTCGTTTTGTGCCTGTGTGTGTGTGTGTGTGTGTGATTTTTGGTAATAGGTGCCATATTCATTCCCTCTGTTTAGCCACAGGTTTTCAGTGAGACTGCTAGGGATGACCAGTGGGGCATTTTAAAATTCATTTCCTAAATATCAATCCATAGAACAAATTCAGGACGGAGGTAGAGGGTTAGCCAATCTACAGGGAACTCAGATATTCTCTTCTCTTTCTAGGAAAGCCACTGTGTCAGTCACTTTGACCCCTCCGTCTACAGAAGTAGTACTCAACCCTTATTCATCCAAGACTCTTAGGATGGATCACTTTCCTGCTAACAGTGCCCTGTGGGCTGTGAGTCAGGGAAGACAGGCTGCGATCAGGTGGAAGAATTACCTGTGACTCTGCCTCTTGCTCCCATCCTTGAGAAAACAGGAGTGCAAGTGCCAGTGTTGCAGCGACAGCTTTGAAAGAGCACTAGTTTCTAAAGAAAAGCAAATCATTTGGCGCTTGAGGACTTTAACTATTACTGGTAACAAATTGCTTGAGACACATCTGACAATTGATGTGCCTCTGTGATAATGAAAATACTTCCCCACTGATAGGGCCCTGCATCGAACAACTGAAAGCCAATCTTGATAAAAACAGTGGTGCCACTGAGTGTGCGCCGACTGTCTCCAATGCCACGGGGTGTCACGGGGTGTCATGATGAAGCTGCTAAGAGCCATTCTGTAGAAAACCAACACGAATCCAGGCTACTCTCTGTGCGAAAAATGGAGAGAGAAAGGAGCCCTCACTGAGGACTGATGAAACCTGGATGGAAAGCCCACCATGTGGTTATTGCTGAGGGCACCTGAGAAAATCACTTGCTCTTTCTGAGCCTAAGTTTCTTCTAATACATAGTGAAGCAGAGTAAATTTTGCCACATCTACTTCAAAAGCTTGATAGGATGATTCAGTACCTATGAAAGAACTTTCAAGACGAGCCCCAAGGTGAAGATCATGGTGAAGGCGGTGCTGATGGTGATGAGTTTTCTCTTGTGGACTGATCACTGAGTTTTCTGTTTCAGTTTAGCCAACAAGGAAGGTAGAAGGGTCACTGGTGGAAAGAGGTGATAAGCCAAAGCAGGACTTGGCTTTCTTCTGTGCTTGTATAGAAAAATTATGTCCTGTGGATTCCAAAGATGAAATTTGTGCAATCTCTTTCATGGTTGAGATTGTGTAACCCTGTAAATTGGGTCTAAATAGCCACATGCCTCTATGATGCTTGTGAAGCGTGCCATGTGTGAGATAGCCTGGTTGTTTTGAAAATGGACTGATTTTGACAAAGGGGAAAAATTGGGATTCGTTTACTGTAAATTGCAAGTAAGAAACAACAGAAAGTTAAATATTAGAAGAACTTGGGTATCGCAAAACCACACACTTTCACATCAGTAAGACATGAAGTTCTGATCTGAGTGAAATGTGAAACTTCTTGCAGACCACAGAGAGTAAAAAGGAGTACTGTTGTTTCATTATTAATACCATTGTCCTTATTTCTTTAAATGAGAATTGATAGCAACCATAACAGAATCTTTCTCAGGGACCAAAAACAGAAAGAAAAGAAAAATAAAAAAAAAAAACAAACAAACACACAAAACCCTTACCACACCACCAAGCCAGTGCTCTGAGGATGTGTTGCCTTTTCTTGTAAGTCACCAGATTCTAGAAAAGGGCTCCTTGTGTTTAGTAGGGGAGAGTTTTCATTAAAGTTTTCTTCCCTCCTCTTCTGCAAGGTGGCAGAGGAGGCCCTATGCTGCAAGAAGGATCACTTTGTCCGCTAATGTCAGTGAAAAGGTACAGCAGGTGATGTGTATTCTGTGATTCTCCATATTCATAAGGGGAGACAGGGGCTGCGCGCCTGGTGGTGCGTATCTGTAATCCCAGCAACTCAGGAGGCAGAGGTAGGAGGAGGCAAGTTCAAAGCCAGCCTCAGCAACTTAGTGAGGTCGTAAGCAACCCAGTGAGACCCTCTCTCTAAATG
Organism: Glaucomys volans; assembly: GCA_020662805.1. Taxonomy (NCBI): domain Eukaryota; kingdom Metazoa; phylum Chordata; class Mammalia; order Rodentia; family Sciuridae; genus Glaucomys; species Glaucomys volans. The sequence goes on from JAJEJO010000503.1 coordinate 200,513, forward strand.
AAATACAAACAAGGGCTGGGGCTGGGGATGTGGCTCCGTGGTTGAGTGCCCCTGAGCTCAATCCTTGGTACCTAAAATAAATAAATAAATAAATAAATAAATAAATAAATAAATAGACAAGAGAGACAGGGTGTGCTGTATGTACGTGTTTTGGAGGTAAAAGAAGGTAAATTTAAAAAATGGGAGTATGAAAAATGGTTGAGTGAGACAGACATCACTACCCTATGTACATGTATGATTAAACAAATGGTATGGATCTACATCGTGCACAACCATAGAAATGAAAAGTTTTACCCCATTTGTGTACAATGAATCAAAATGAAGTTTGTAAAAATTAAAAAAAAACACAAAACTGAGTAGCCAGACGGGCGAGATGGCATACAACTGTAATCCCAGTAACTCTGGAAGCTGATGTGGAAGGATGCTAAGATGGAGTCCAACCTCACCAATTTCATGAGATCTTGTCTCAGAATTTTTAAAAAGGACTTGGGATGTTGCGGAATGGTAGAACACCCCTGGGTTCTATCTGTAGTACCACACACATACACAAATAAAAATAATAATAAAAATTAAAAAAGGGTATCTATTATAATTGAGGGAAAGGTACCCTTTCCTTGCAGATACATGAAATGTGGTGAAGAGTTGTTGGAATGGGAGTCAGTGGATTTGAATATCCATCCCTTAGTCCAGCCACTTAACTATGTGGGGTGTCTGCTGATTTCTGCAGCATAGATGCTTGCTAGTCATCTTTGGCATGAATTTAGAAAGTGTGAATATTTAGCTGGCTTTTGCTTCAGGGGTACTTGGGGCACTGTGGCAATGGGATGGGAAGCTGAGGCTGGAGTGGTGGGTGGGCGTTGGGCAGAATAGGTGTGGCTGAGCAGAGTGCCTCCTTGTCATCATCGTCATCATCCTGGGAGTCTTTGAGGTAGAGGGAGTTCAGGCTCACTGAATCTGATTCCTTGCTGGGTGCTCTCCTGTCTACTTTCTTAGCTAATTTTCACAGCAACCTCTTAAGTTTTAGCTTTTGGTACAAACTGATGTGCTGAAGGAATGAAGAATTTCCAGAAAGTCAAGCTGATAAAGGAACTAGAGTAGATTTCAGTCCCTGGCATCTTGTTATGCTCATTCTGGTACCAGGTTAAATGGTGGAGTTGGAAGGTCACGGGCCAATGCCTGACTGCCCTGCTCTGAGTCTCTCTTTCTCGCTGATATGTTATTGTCTAGCTTTTCTTTTTCTTTTGTCTTTTACTACCAGGGATTGAACCCAGGAGCACCCTAACTCCACCTCCCTACTCCAGTCTTCCCTATAATTTTTAAAAATTTGAGACAGGATCTCACTAAGTTGCCTAGGGCCTTGCTAAGTTGCTGAGGCTGGTTTCAAATTTGCCATCTCCTGCCTCAGCCTCCCGAGTCACTGGGATTATAAGTGTGTGCTACCACAGTTGGCTTGTCTAGACTTTCTTTAAAGAAAACTGAAGGTTAATTTGAATAAGCCACACAAAATTATTATACAAAATTCAGAAGAATACAAAGACCATAAATCTGTCCCTTATGCTCTCTGCTTCTTTCACCTATTGGCAAACGCCATTATCAGTTCCTTATATACCCTTTCAGAAATAAGTGGAGTATTATATATGTAATGCTAATATAATATATTCTCTAATATATTCTTCCTTTAAAGAAGAATATTACACACATTACTTGGTATCTTACTTTTTCATGTAATCATGTATCTAGGTGATTATTTCAGTATCACTCTATCTTTGATGTCTTGTAATCCTGTCTCCCCGCGCCCCATACTGGGGATTGAACTCAGGGGCATTCTGCCACTGAGTTATATCCCCAGCCTTATTTATTTATTTATTTTTTAAATTTTGAGACAGATCTCACTATGTTGCTGAGAGTGGGCTTGAACTTGCAATCCTCCTACCTCAGCCTTGTGAGTCTCTGTAGGATTCCAGGCCCCACAAGGGTGTCTTGTAGTTTTAATTTGCATCTCTGTTACTGTAAGTGATTTGAAAAGTTATTTGAATTCCATTGTGATTCCTTTTGCAAATTGCCTTTTCCTTCTTTATCTACTGCATTGTTGGAATTTCGCCTATTGATTTATTACAGTGAAGAAATTTAGGGGCTGGGGTGAGACTCAGAGGTAGAACAACACTGGCCTAGCATGTACAAGGCTCTGTGTTTGATCTCCAGCACCACCAAAAAATAAAAAAAAGTTCAATTAACTTTAATCTGTAATAAGAGTTGTAATATCTCACCATTTTGCATTTGTCTTTTTTCTTACAGACTTTAAAAAAAGTTTTATATATTCACCTTTCTTAAAATTTGTAAGATCATTACATATTATTAATGATTAATTATTAATCATTTTAGTTGTAAGTAATATTAGGCTTCATTTTGACATAATTATACAAGCATGATTATAATTTGCTCCCTTTTCCCTTCTCTTCTCCCCTCCCGTTTCCTCTACTCTACCAATCTTTCTTCTATTTATTTATAGTTTTTTTTAAAATTAGTGCCTGTGGATATACACAAAAGTGAGCTTCACTGTGGTATATTCATGTATGTGATAGGAAAATTTGTTTAAATTCATTCCTTGTTCTTCCCTTTTCCTGGCCCTCCTCCCTCCCCCTCAATCCTCTTTCTGTATTTCACAGAAAGAGGTTGAAGAGTTGATCTCTCTTCAACTTCCATGGAAACTCTCCCCTCCCTCTGTCCCTTCCCTCCCCCTGCCTCCCCCTCTCCCCCCTCCCTCCATCTTTCCTTCCTTCCTTCCTTCCTTCCTTCCTTCCTTCCTTCCTTCCTTCCTTCCTTCCTACTGTGGTTTGGGGTATTATGTGACACTTAGGAATGCTTTCCCTACTTTTTCATTATTTTTTAAAAACTTTCAATTATTTGTAGTAATTTCATCCTTTCTCCTCTCTCCCTCTCTCCCTCCTGTGGTTCATTGAAATTTTACAATTTTATTTTGATAAAAAATGTGAGGTAGGAATATCTTTTGATATTTTTTCATATCTACCTTTACAAATATTCTATATCAAGGAGTCTGTCTTTTCCACCTTGATTGCAGAAGCCACCTTTATTGTATGTTGAATTCATCAGTACTGAAACATTTAATACGCAGGGGTTTGCACCTATTTTTGAACTTTCTTTTCCATTCATCCGTCATTTCATATACCATTATCTAGTTCTTATTCAGTTTTTGGCTTTTAGTGCTTGTAGATTTTCCCATGAACTTTAGAATGAACTTGTTTATTTTTTTAAATTGATGCATTATAATTATACATAATAATGGGATTCATTATGCCATTTCATATATGCACATAGCATCATTTGATCAATCTCATTAGAACGTGTCTATTTCTAAAACCAATGTTCTGTTGGCATTTTTATGGGAATTGCTCTAACTTTATTCATTAACATTATGCACTGTGCATTGGAATATGTTAATTTTTTTTCCATTTTTTGAAGTCTTTTTTTTTGTTTTTTGTTTTGTTTTTGGCTCGGTTGTGGGGATGGAACTCAGGACCTTGCACATGCTACTCAAGAGTTCTACCACTGAGCTACCTTCCCCTGTCCTGAAGTCATCTTTTTTTTTGTTCCAAAGAACATTTATATAGGCCAGAACATTTGTATAGGCCATGCATGTTTCTTACATGTTTATCTTTCTAAATATTTTCTGCCTCCTCTAGTTGAAATTATTTCTTACACCATTCAATTGTATGTGTGTGTATATGTAGTGTCTTGAATTTAGTATGTAGATTTTTTACTCAACCACTTTATTGAATTCTCTCATTATTTGGATAAATTTTAGATAGATTCCCTTGGATTTCTAGATAAACCATCATATCATTTGCCAATGCCTTTATTTTACATTTTTATTTTTATAACTCAGCTTTCTTCTGAAGGTATTACTTTCTTCATAAAAGTAAATACTAAATAACAGGGAGTATCCTTTTGTTTCTGACTTTGATGGGAATGCTTATTAATTGTGATGTTGGCTTTTGGTTTGAGATATATTGTGTTAATAAATACCCATACTTATTTTGAGAAAGTTTTAGATTTTTTAAAATTGAGATTAAGTGATTATCTTAGTCTTTTTTAGAAATTATCATCCATTCTAAAAAATGTATACTTTTTCTTTTGTTCTGTAAATTTTGTGTAATAGGTAAATAAAAATTTCAAATATGACACCATATCAGTAAAACATGTTATACAAATCAACACTACCCTGAGATTCCATCTCACCCCAGTCAGAACTGTAATTATCAAGAATATAAGCAACAATAAATGTGGGTGAAGATGTGGGGAAAATGGTTCACTTATATATTGCTGATGGGATTGCAAATTGGTGCAACCACTATGGAAAGCAGTATGGAGATTCCTTAGGAAATTTGGAATGGAACCACCATTTGACCCTGTTATCCCACTGCTTGGTTTATACCCAAAGGACTTAAAATTAGCATACTACAGTGAGGTAGCCACTTCGATGTTTGTTGCAGCTCAGTTCACAACAACCCCAAGCTATGGAACCAACCTAAGTGCCCTACAACAAACAGATGAATTGATAAAGAAAATGTGGTGTATTATTCTTACCCCCCACCCCGACCCCACCCCTCCCTTCCCTCTATGCAATCTATCCTTCTTCCATTCTTGCCACCCTTCCACCCCGAATTGTGCATCATCATTCACTTATCCAAGAGACCATTCGGCCTTTGGATTTTGGGGATTGGCTAATCTCACTTAGCATAACAGTCTCCAACATCATCCATTTACCTACAAATGCCATGATTTTTATTCTTCTTTATGGGGGGGGTTAAGAATAATAACAGAATGTGGGACAGACATCATTGCCCTGTGTACATGTATGAATGCACAGATGGTGTGACTCTACTTTGTGTACAACCAGAAAAGCAATAGCTGTACTCTATTTGTGTTCAATGAATCAAAATTAAATAAAAAAAAGAAAAGTGTGTGTGTGCGTGTGTGTGTGTGTGTATGTGTGTGTATGGAATATTACTCAGCTGTAAATAAGAATGAAATTATGGCATTTTCTGATAAAAATAGATGGAACTGGAGAATAGAATGCTAAGTAAAATAAGCCAGTCCCCAAAACCAAAAGCAAAATGTTCTCTCTGTGATGGTAGAATAAATCAGACATTATTACCCTATGTGCGTATATGATTACATGACCTGTGTAACTCTACATCATGTACAGCCAGAAGAATAAGTTATACTCCATTTATGTATGATGTGTCAAAATGCATTCTACTGTCTTGTATATCTAATTAGAAGAAATAATAAAAAAAAAAAGAGGGTCATTGGACCAGACAAAGAGGAATTAAGGGAAGGGAGGAGTATGGGAATAGAAAAGACAGTAGAATGAATTGGACATAACTTTCCTATCTGCATATGTGAATACATGATGAGTGTAACTCCACGTCATGTACAACCACAGTAATGGGATCCTAATTGGAATAAGTTATACTTCTTCTACGTATGTATAATACTTCAAAATATGCTCTAAAGTCATTGAAAAAATTTAAAAAATAAAACAATTCATTATATTTTTCATTTTGCTGGAATCTAGAGGTCTATAATTTATTAATGATTTTCACATCAACCCTCATAAATGAGTGGATGCGATAATTCTCTCTCTCTGGCTAGTATGTATTTATTAGCAGTATCAAGTTCAGAATCAATGTTATGCTTAAATCATTAATGAAATAACGAGGGAGCTCTTCTGTTTACTTAATTTTGGAAATAGTTTGACTAGCATTTATGCAGTCTATTCCTTAAAAATATGATAGGATTTCCTTGTGAAACTGCCTTGACCTGGAGCCTTTTTTTGGAGGGCTAGAGATCTTTGTTCTTTAAAAACTTTGTGCATTTCTTCCATAGTAACTGAACTGATTCCTTTTAAGCCTCTTCTGTGGCCACCTTTGATAAAATTTTTAAGAAAGTAACCTATTTCAAATTAATTTACACAGAGTCACTTTATTTTAGTTTCTTCTACATTTGTGGTTATTTTCACCTTAGATGCAGTTTTGTGGTTTTGTGCTGTATTTCTGTGCCCTCTCCTCCTTTTGATTGATTTAACAAAAGTTTATTATTTTGAAAAAGTAGATATTGAGTTTATTTGTTGGCTCTTCCATTTTGTAATTCTTTATTTTCTCTTTAAGTCTTCAGTAATACCATTTACTTTGCCTAGGTTTGTTTTGTTGTGTTTCTTATTGTTTGAGCTTGACTCCCAATATGTAGATTTTTATTTCTACTTTTAATTAATATAAATAGGCTCCTGTGGGGTGGCACTCTGGAGAGGGCCTGGAAACTTTTTTCCCTTTCCCCTACTTCATCCTATGCATTTCTTCACCTGTACCCTTGTAATAGGCTATGTAAGAAACTGGTAAACATAAAAAAAAAGAAATATAGTTTTGTACAAGTAAATAAACTCCATGGAATATTATGGAACCTAAAGCTGGTTCCTTCCCATCACTCTCCTTCATCCCTGCCTTCTTTGGATGTTCTCTCTTGGTCTCTATGAATGTGGATGCATAAGATAATATTAGACATACTTCACATTACACTTTCAGGGGTATGAACAAATTTATTTTTAAATTCCACTAATACAATTTTTGTTAAATCAATTAAACCTGGCTGATCTTTCTAAGAGAATAACCCATGAGAAAACAATATTTCAGTAGAGTCATAATGTTAGAACTGACAGCATAGTAGGCATCATCTGATGCTCATGATTTTGATGACCTTGAACACTTTGTTTAACTAAATTTTGCAGAGAGGCCCAAGTCCAGCATGGAAAATGATAAAGAGAGTTCTGTGCATGTGAAGGGGACCATGCAGATCCAGGAGAAGCCTAACATTCTGCTGCTGGCCACTTTTCCTCTTGACCTCCTCCCATGTCTCATTTGGAAAACAGTTTTAGTTCAGAAACTCAATTTTCAGAGCAAAAACAAAAATGCAAAGAAGGCAAATGATTCATTCAGACACTTATGAGTTAGAGATGTAACGTGGGACTACCATTCCAGCCTTCTGTGTCTGCAGCCAGTGCTATTTCCGGGTTCCCAGGGAGCCCCCTGTACCTTGCTCTAGCATGCATTTTTAGATGGACTTGATATTTGATTACCTCCCTTGGCAGCCCCAACAGTCCTTGCGAAGGCACAGACTGTGTATTTGCTGATCCCTGAGGAGAAAGCTGTGATTGAGGCTCTGAGGTCTAAGAATTGCAGACTTCCTTTCTAGTCTCCCGATGAAACTGCTAATCTGGGTGCCAATGGTGTTTCTTCCACACGGACACCTGCCCACACAGCATGATTAGAAATTATAATGATGACGACGATGAGTCTTCCAGGACACCCACGTCTTTGCAAGATATTTCTGCTAATCGTCTCTACCAGAATCAGTTGGAGAACTCTGTCTTTCTGAATGTTTCTCTCCCTTTCTAAGTCTACTAAAAATGCAGGTATAATTCAGGTGTCGATTAAAGATTTGTCTTGCCATTATGGATGTGTCAGTTCTCCTGCAAGGGATTCTAGAGCTTTGGATACATGGTGTTATGAAAGGCATGTTGCACCAGGTATGGGATGTGGTTCCGGCAGTGCCAACAGTTTCCTGTGAGGCCTTGACAAAGATTACTTCCCATCCCTGCAACTTGGCTTCTCCTTCTGTTAAATGGGCATCATTTCTCTTGGTCCTAATTTATCCGGCTTGTGAGAATCAAAATGAGGTAATGCATAAGGAATGCTTCATTATCTCTATACTGTAAATTAAAAGGATTGTTATTAAAGTTATTTTTGCATTAGTGTTATCTTCGCTCATTAAAGTGATATTTGGTGTGGTATAATCCAGCAGTCAGGGTAGGAATGAGGGTTGGGAAAGCATATTGTTGTGTGAATTCAATGTCAGGAAGGTCAGGGCAGGTAAAGTACCAAAGTCATACCACAAGTGCTATATTGATATGCTCTTCGTGGGATTACTACCGTGAACTGGGACAAAAACGAAGCCACGAGGGGCTGATGCACAGGGAGTAAAGAGGGCCTCAGGGACTGAAAGTCTCAATGGAGAAGTGAAGGAGGTAGAACAGGAGGCTCCAGTGAGGGCATGTGCTAGTGGAGTAATGATCTGTAGGCAACAAGCAGCAATTAGAAAAATGCCAGTACTGTCTTTGGACTTGCGTATCTGGAGTGTGGGAGGACAGGCAGACACACACAGGGAGGCTGTAGGGAAAACAGCATCCTCAGGGTAGAGCCCTCTCCAAGAAAACTCTCCCAGTGCCCTCCAAGGAGGGCGGAGCTGGTTCCTAAGCTGCTTCTGGCCAGGAAGATCCTTTTCATTTATGTCTTTGCATCACTGCTATTTACATAGTATTTTGCTCACAGTACTATTTTCTGAAATTATTATTTTGGGCCTGACTTTTAAATTTAAGGTCTGAGTACCTCAAGGAATGTTCAGGAGGCTTTCTTATAGGAAGGAGCTAACTTGGATGATGCCATTCCTTTTTTTTGGTTCACCATTTCCTCATCTGAAAAGTTGGGCTCCATGACATGGTTTCTATGACACTCAGCACCTTCACTGAAGGGAAAGCATTTTTCTAAAACTAGTATTTAAAAAAAAGATGTGGTGAATATGTAGATATTTTTGTTACAGTGCTGTGGGTTCAGGAATTAAGTAGAATGTTCCCTAATGTTTAGTAGAAGACTTCGGCTTGTAGACTCAGCTGAGATGGTTTTAGTTCTGATTCTATCTACCCACTTTGCTCTGTGTGGAAAATGGTTGAAATTCACTTCTGCTTATTCTGTGGTCTTTGGTTGATTTGGTAAGTCAGATAAACTGAGTTGAGGAAAAACTGAATTCTGTTGGAAAAAATCTGAAAAAATAAAACTACCATGATTCTTTGAAAAGGATTTCTCCCAGGTTAGGTCACATAGCTTCACAAACTTTAAAGATGGGTGCTAAGAAGTCCAGGCACACTGAATCTCCACAAACCCACCACTGTGTCTTCCCTTCTTAGGAGCAAAGGTGGAAGCCCCCTTTTGTTCAGTAAAACAGGGCCAATGTCATCTTTGAAACCTTCAAATGAGATTTGGGAAAATGATTATTTATATAATGTCCATGCAAATAGAAAATTAAAAATTTCAATGATTAGTGGAAATGATTTTTTTTTTCAGTTACCAATTTCTTTTTTGGCAAGGTTGGCCTTTTGCATGATTTTGTTTTATTTTATCGTATTAAAAAAGACTGTTTAATTCAGCTAATTTCTTGTTTCCAGTGAGTCTTTTTTTTAAAAAATAAAAAAAAACCTCATCAAGTACATTCGAAATGCTTTCAATTTATCATAAGAGCAACAAAACCTGCCATGTCACTTTATATAACGTCTTCTATTGTAGTTCAGTGTCATCAGCTCTTTTCTGGATGGGGTTTTGGTTTGGCTGGAAGTAGTGTGAGGGTGCTCATCCCCTGGTAATGTTCACCTGTTGATGCTGGGCATTATGAACATAGTGCAGAGATTTCCTACATACCCTCACCCAGTTTCCACTAATCTTACCTAACTAAAGTATGCTTATCAAAACTAAGAAAAGGGCACTGGTAAACATGACTGATGGAACTATTCAAATTCCCCCCACTTTTTCATTCTACCTTTCGTTTGTTCCAGGATCCAATTCAGGATGCTACTTTGCATTTAGTAATCACATCTTCTTAGCATCCTCCTGACAGTGTCTGTTCCCCTGTTTTTCTTGACCTTGATACTTCTGAAGGGTCATGGTGAGGTATTTTGCAGCATGTTTCTCAGTTCGAGCGTATGTAATGCTTTCTCATGATTATGCTAGGGTTGTAGCTTTCTGAGAACACTACCACAGAGGTGAATGAAGTTCCTTTCTCAAGAATTCATATCAGAGAGTGCCTGAGTTCAACATGAATTGTGTTATCCTTGATGGTGGCCAGTTTTATTTTGTTTTATATTTTAGAGGAAGACCAATGATCTGGAACTATTGATACTCTGACACCTTTGCAACTTACTGAATAGTCTTCAAATTTCTGACTTTATTATGAGGGAAAGCCATAACTCGCAGAGTGCATGGGTTCCACACTGCATGGGTGCTTTACCACAATTAGGAAATAAGGTTCGGATCTGAGGACTGTGTTGGGGCTTGCTGTACCCTGCCCTCCATTCTCACTCCTGGCCCACATGAGGGACGCATTCCATTGCAGTGCTGGGTTTGTGCATGCTTACCAGCACACAGCATAGGGATTGGCACCTGCCTCCGAAATCAAATATCTAAAGGAAAGGAGGAGACTAGAAAAAGTAGGGAGGAGCAAGAGGTGGACCCCACCCATCCTTTATACTAACATCTGGAAATGATCCTAATGAATGTCAACCATTTACCCATCAGGCAAAATTCTCTAGACAGGACAAAGTGATGCAGTGTAGTGGAGAGAGTTCTACTTTTTATCTGACAACAGCATAGAATTTTCCTTACCCATGCACCCAAACCAGAAAGTTGGAAAGGAGAGGGTTTCTTGGCTCTTTTTTTTTTTTTCAGTAGCTTCATGCATTGATGCATTGTACATTTGTTGAATTTTTCCCATTCTGTGCTATTCTCAGAGGATGCACAGAAGGGTTGGCAAGAGGAAGTTTTGGTGACGAGGGCTAGAAAAAGAACCTTGTTTCAAGCCACAAAAGGTTTGAGGGTAGAATCTCAAGTCCTAAATGAGATGGTATCAATGCAAGGGTATTCCAGTGGGTATAGTGGGCAGGCTGCTAATGTGTTGAGAATAATTCTTGGTTTTGCTCATCCTTACCTAGGGGATGGAGCCATTTCCCCTCTGGCATTTGCCTTCAAAGTGTCTTATAATTTCTTGGTCCCAAGGTTTATCATTAAGAGAAACTGCAATATTGGGAGCAGTGAGTCTGCCTTGGGGGTTACCTGCATTTTGTCAACTATTGTAAAATTTTTCTCCAACAAATGCTTTGCTCCATTCACAGCCTGGAAGATGAAGGTGGAGGAGTGGTTGGTGATGTGCTGCTGTTCAATATGATAGTACCAGCCATAAATAGCTATTGAGCACTTGAAATATGGCTAGGGCCATGTGTTGAAAGGATAATATTTTAGATATATTTATAAAATAAATTTCTTTTTACTATATTTTAAAGTGTGGCTACTAGAAAATTTAAAATTGCATATGTGGTTCGTATTATATTTCTATTGGACGGCGCTGAGTTAGAGTCTGGGAAGAATATGGAACATAGTAAATTGACCTTGTGTTCTCCTCGGAGTTCTAATAATATTGGCATTAAAAGGAAAAGCTTCAACAGTCATAATTTTCATTAAAAAATAGTCTGATTCAGAAGAATTGGCTCATTTCATATTATTGCTTGGACTGGAGAAGAATCTGACATTTGGTATTTTCATAATTGAGAACATAACTTGCTGACTTTAAAAAAAAATCACAACATTTTGTGCTTGGCCTTAGGTACTAGACTTTGAGCTCTTTGAAAATAGGGATTGTGTCTTTTTCTCTTTCTACCATCCATTCTCTCCCAGACCACACACATACGTATAGAAAGTGGTTAACTAGCACTTGTTGAAAAGCAAGACACTTTCAAAAAAGAAAAAAAAATTTGAGAAGCTACCCTTTATTGTTTATAGTTGGAAGAGAGAAATCCACCCTTATAAGGCAACTCATTTTCTAAAGGCAGCCACCAAAAATAGAGAACATTCAGCTAAGTGTTTATTTACTTCTTGATTTAATTACCATTCTCATCAGGTGTGCCTGTCAGCTCAGCTTATGATAAAGAATCTTTGGAAATGCTTAACCTCACGCCCCCTCTGGGTAAGGGAGACAGGAAAGGATGCTGCTTACATATATTAATCTTCACTTCTGCCTAGACATTATATCTTAAAGCCTCAAGACTGGATTCTTCTTCCTTTTCCTATTATTTGATCCTTTTCAACATCTATCTATATGAGGATGTGGGAATAATAATGAAAGGGCAAGTTTAATCTTGGACTAAATTAACTTTTCCTTTAATTATTTTATTTTATTAAACTTTATAATGAGCCAGGCACTCTGTGAACACATGGCTTATAGGCTCTCAATCATCTGTGTGTACATTCTCTTGGTTCTTCCTTCTTCAGTGCCTGACCAGGGCTGGATGTGAGTGCAGGCTTTGTGTGATGTTATTTTGTCAGAGCAAATTTAAGAGCTTCTGTGATTCCAGAATAGTCATGGTGCAGATTCGCAGTGATCTCTGAGACCGCCTTCAGCGCATGTCATCTTGGTCAGGGGCAACCATCAGATAATCTACCCCAACTTTATTGCTTTCTCTTCCTATTTATATGCAGCCTTACTTCCATGTAAAATGGAAGATGGTGGGTGCTCCCAGAAGTGTACAGGGCAGCTGTGTAATGGCAAAAGACAGTGTTGACCTTGGAGTTAAAAGATCTATGTTCACTTTCTGGCTGTGCTGTTTTCTAATTGTCTGACTCTTGACCAGTACCCCTCTCCTCTGAGAATTCATTTCTTCATCTGTCCAATGTGGACAATATTTGCCTTATAGACTTGTCATCTGTTAATGCATGTAGGGTTCTTACCTTAGGGCCCAGTACTTGGTCTTCATAAATACTAAATGAATAGTTTTTTTTCACATATGTCTGATTTTGCTGGTGACAGGCCCATAGCCCTCTTCTGCCTTCACTTCAGAGGTAGGAGAGAAGGGCATCGGAGTGATTGTGTGGTAAAATCCACTTTAGTTCTAGCTGTGAGAAAAAGAGCAGTGAAAATGTGGTAAGCAATTGCTTCTAAAATGCTTGGGCTAAAAGCACTTGATGGATTTGTGCTGGCTTCCCGGTAGACTCATCTCTGTACTGCCCACATAGCACAATTAATAGTTATTACTCGAGGAGGAACAAATAAAAAAAAGAGAAGAAGAATAAGAAGAAGAAGAAGAAGAAGAAGCAGAAGAAGAAGAAGAAGAAGAGAGTGGGTATAAAAACATCCTTTCATCTTCCTGAGATGGTCCCCTTTGTCAGGTCCGTGGAGCCATACCTGTGAATCATCTTGGGAAAGCACACTGTGGGTGACTAGAAGGAAGATCTTGTGGCTCATTTCTTACCCACTTCCTGGGCTGGGGAAATGTCTAAGCTCATCTTTCTTATCTGCTGATGCCTTGTCAATATCTATTACCATTCCCCATGTATCTTCACAATGAGGGCCTCTTTCTCACATTCTCACGCCAAACACATTGCTAGTGTAGAGAGCTGGTTACTTTTCTGGGCTGAAAACTTGCAAAGGAGAAGCAGAATAAAATCAAAGGTAAACATGGCACTATGGAAAAGCATGGCACTGGGAGTACTGAGATGTGAGTCTGAGTGTGAGCACGGTGAAGCACTCAAAACGGGTCATGGTTCTGCTGTAGACTGGCCTCCTCACCTTGACTACCTCACTCCCATGTTTCTAGAATGTGTGGATAAAGCTTTGATAGTTGTACACTTGAAGCCTAGATTAGAAGAGGACCCTAACATTAAGGCCATGTGTTCCAACTGAGTATCTTATTCTCCTACGACTTCTTAAACAGAATGTTAGAGAAGATCATGGAATTTGGGGACCATCCCTGGGTTGGAATCCAGCTGAAGCAGAAGTGCTTCTGGGTGAGCTGCATAATGTCTCTGAGCATCAACTTGTCATTTGTTAAATGAAATAAAATAAGGTTATTGTCAGGTTTGAAGATGGCACATGTTGTAAAGTATCCTGGCAGAGAACAAGCTCTCCAATAAATGACTACTGTTGTTCTTGTTGTTATTATCTGTAACCATAATTATATTCCCTGGTCCTATGGGTAGGCAGTGACTACATGAAATATTGGTTAATATTAGATAGATAGAAACTATGAAGTTCTATCTATATAGTGAACAATGTCATTAAAGAGAGCTCAGAATCAATACCACCATCTTTTTCATTTCCACTTATAGATTTATCTTCCAGTATTGGTAGGTTTCTTTTTTGCTACATATCTTGAATTTTTCCTTTCTCTGGTATTCTACTTATTACCCTAAGCCAAACTCTCTCCTCTGGCTCTAATTGTGTTCCTGCCTCCAGACTCTCCTGGAGCCCTGGTTCTCAAGGTGTGGTTCACAGAACAGCAGCATCATCTGGGTGCTTGCTAGAAACACCATATCCTACACCCTGCCCAGACCTGATGAGTCATTTTTCTGTGTTATGGAGCCTCTGTCCACTGATTTTGCCACCTTTATGCTCAAGAGTATATGCTTGGCCAATGTGCATGTTTGTGTTCTTCCAGAATATTCCTTAATTCTGATTGCTCTCACTCCTTTTTTGCATCTACTTCAATTCAAATTGAAGTTCATTACCTTGATTCTGGTCTCCTTATGTTTATGCTTTCCCTTTGTGACCTTCTCTACCACACCACATGGTAAGGTCTAAAATTGTTGATTGGATCACATCAAATATTCCTCCCTCCCACCCCAAATCACACAGAGGCTTCTGTGGTATCTCGAAACATTGAAAATATCTTTCTGTGGCCTGCAAAACTCCATGAGATGGGTTATCTCATACCCTCATCACTTTACTTACTTGGTAAGCTATAGACACCCTGGCCTACCTTTGACCCAGGGTGTGAACCAACTTTGTCCCCACCTGACCTAACCATGATTTTATACTAAACTGGCTTGGAGTCATGATGTAAGAATTGTTGCATGTCTTTCTAATCTTTGACTAAAGTAGCACATCCTCCTTCAGCATTTCCCTTCATGATCTTATTTTATATTTTGTCTAGTAATAAAGTTTCTCTGGATACATGATTTATATACATTGCAAACTGTTTTGGTGAGAGATATCTTAGTTTTAATAATAATGGTGAAGGTTTTCTGAGTGCCTGCTATGTGCTGAGCCTGGTATATAGTAAATGAAATGATTTCCTGGATCATTTCATATTGATTATTTCTTTCTCTTTAATGGATTATTTGTTTATTTTTTGTTTTCCTCTTGTCTTAGGATGCTAGCTCCTCGAGGGATGACTTTTGCATCTCTATCACTAACCTGTACAAGATCTTTGCTCAGGAAGTGTTTGTTAAGGAAATGATTGGCTCCGAGAAGGTTATCATGTGGAAGCATGACTGCATGAAAAGAGAGAACAAAGAGTTCTCTCTCATATTCTATTCCATATGTTTCTGGAGAAAATATCCTTGAATTTTTCTTATCTTTCATCTAGGAGATGGAATCAGGTGCTGGAATCTGATTTAGTATTTGCTCTAATGGCCCTGAGTGTAGATGTAGATCCTGGGATTCATCCGACCATGCTGGGAGAGAGATTTTGGAGTGGCAACTTAATGAGAACAAATCTTTTCTAAAGCCTTAAGTTTGGTGTTTGGCGTGGTTGGAAATACCAGGCCTTCCGACGTTTATGTTCTTTGTGCGCACGTTGGTAATGTGCGTATGTGAACCTTTTATTATTATGGACTCAGCTGGCAGTAACCATGGTGAGTAGACCTATCACACAGCATTTTTCTGAGTCAGTTTAAAATGCTGACAATTAAATATACCGTACTCTTTTAAGCAATCCATCAGTCTCCCTTGTTGTCATGGTGACCGGAGTATATTTAGAAATGTGACAAGTACACTGAGTTCAATTGCACTTTTGCCAAAACATAGTTTTGCAGCTAAAATTGAATTTCCTGATTGAAGATCCAAGTGCTGTTAAGGGGGCATGATGGTTTCTATACATTATGCTGGAAGTATAACTTACATCATTCTATTAAATCAGCCATTAAAGTCTTATCATACTAGGAAAGTATTGCACTTGAAGTAGTTAAAGTTGATGAAATGGAGTGAAATAAAGGAGCATTCTGCTTTTTCCATTAAAAGTGAAATTGGGCCTGGCCAATATAATTAATGAATAACTCAATATATTTATAAAGAAATTTTGGTAAGTATGCCTATATCTGCTCCTCAGGATGTATTTTTAATTTAGAGGAAATTTTCAAGGGGCTTCTTCCCTCTGTCCTGCTTGTAATCTATTCTTAGTGATATGAGAACATCCTTTTTCTTTTTCTCTGACCTCAGATTGACAAGCATCGTTTTTTTTCCCAACCTCATCCTTTTAGATTTTTTTTCTTGTTATTTTTGTTTGAGACAGGGCCTTGCTTAGTTATCAAAGCTGGCCTTGAAATCGAGATCCTCCTGCCTCAACCTCCTGAGTAGCTGGGATTACAGGCATATACCAACTCACTCAGTATTTTTTCCTTCTGGAGTTTAAATGAGGTAAAAAGATACAATGAATTTGACTTTTTGCCCAAAGGAGAAAATCTTCTCTTTTGTCTATTCAGGAACTTGGTTTGAATCCTCACTTCCTTCTTATCCTCTGTCTTGTCGACACAGTGCTGAGAACAATGTTGGGTCTGAACTGCTTGCCCATTTGGTCACATGAAGTTTAGGAACTTGGAGAGTTGCTGGGTCATGCTTACAAGCCTGATTTCATTCCTGGTCGTAGACTGATTTCTCTGCTCTTGAGGTGAGAAGCCAACACTCCTGGGTAATTTTCCTTGTCTTTTGTCATTAACTAAATGAATTGGCAACTGAGATAGATTTTTGAGCTTCTGAGAATATACAGTTAGACTGCCTTTGTTTTGCCTTGAACATGGCAAATACACTTTTTTGGGGGTAAGAAACATCATAGTTACAATAACAATGGTTAAGATTTCCTGAGTGCTCACTATATGCTAGACAGTGTGCATAGTAAACTCTTTAATAAATTATTTCATGGGGCCTCCGCGACTTCTTTGAAGTAGTCTCACTGTCATTCTAATTTTACGTTAAAGAAACAGGCTCAGAGAGATTTTCCATCTTCATCAAGAGTATATCCTAAGTAGTAATTCTGATCCAGATACCATATTAACCATAGCCTAGCCTGTGGAAGACACCAGTGATTTTTTTTTTTTTAACTAACCCGTGGTCTACTCATGGTGAAGTCATACAGATGTTTCAATGTTTCCGAGGCTCCCGGAGTGATGGTTCCATAATGATGAACAAGTAGCAGGATCTGAAAGTAGAGCTGAGCCACTTTATCTTTCCTATTGGTGTTAGAACTGAAATAGGTTAGCGATGGGCAGGGAGGGGACAGAAATCCCATCTACCAAATGGTTGCATCTCTCGATTACTTTAGTTTCCTAAAAAAGAGTTTTATTTATGGTTATGACTAATGATATATGCCATATTAGAACTTTGAGTAGAAATCAAAGATATTTTAATGAAAAAATCTGTATATGAAAATACAAGTACATTCTAAAAGCAAAATCAGTGAGAAAAGTGGTATCTGAAATCTGCATTTAATGAGCGGGGTTTTGTATTTTTGATCCAAGTTTACAAAGAAATCCAGCTATCTGGCTCAAAAAAAAAGAAAAAAAAAAAGAAAAAAGGGAGGTAATTGTGGATTTTCTTTTTAAACAGTTTTGACAATTACTAAAAAAATTCATAGCTTATAAAGGTTAATTCCAGTGTGGAATCTGACATCACATTGAAATCTATGCTGTGTTTAATCCAGTGGTTTAATTTTCACTTTGATGGGCACTCCTCATTTGATTTTGTAACATTGTACATTGGTCATTTGGAAAATAAGGGTTCTCTGAATTCTGCAGATCTTCCATACATTGACATGTTTCACTCTGTAATGAAAAAAAGTTAATTTTTATTAATTTTATGTCCAATTTATTTTTTTTTTCTTTTTTTTTTAAATATTCTCTTTTAGTTGTAAGTGAACACAATACCTTTATTCTACTTTTTTTTTTTTTTTTTTTTAATGTGGTGCAGGAGGATCAAACCTAGGGCCTCATGCATGCTAGGTGAGCGCTATACTACCTGAGCCACAACCCCAGCCCCTTACCTCCATTTTCATCAAGAAAATATTTGAGATATTAGGAAGATGTTAAGTACACCTAAATATTTGTTAAGTTTTCAAAATTCTAATTTTCACTTTAAAACTTGAATTTTAGTATTGGCAACAAATCCTGTTAGTTGTTTTCCTCTAAATGATAGGCTTTCATGGTTTATTTATAAGAAAATGTCTGGCAAAACCTAAGTTTAAACAACTATAATTTGTCAGTCATTGTTTCAAGTAAAAAGATGTTCCCTGGAAAGATTGGTTAGTTAGCAGGTCTCAAATCCAGCATTTCTTGCAATTAACAATTGTAGTTTGATATTCAGCAGAGGTGCTTCATGGATACTTCCCATTTCCACATAGAGAATATTAAGATTTGTATTCAAAGGTTGAGATTTAATGCTGTTAATATTTTTTTAATTTCATATTTGTTCTTTTTAGTTATCAATGACAGCATGATATATTTTGACATCTTATACATACATGGAGTATAACTGTTAATATTTTTTAATGCACTAGGGACAGTTTAAGTGAAATTAACTCTCTGTCCAGTTTTACTGTATGTGCCCAGTTGTGAGAAATACAATGACTATCACTTCAGTTTGGTGCTGCTGCCTTGATTCATATCAAAACTCCAACAGTTTTACCCACAATTGTCTTTTCATCATTGGCAAAAATGTCAGTCAATACAGTGTGAAAACCTTATTGCTTCTTAGCATTATGATAAAAATAATTTTGAATTTGTAGATTTCTGGAAAGGTCTTGGGGACCCCTACATGTTTGTGGATCACACAATAGAAGCCACTGATAGAATCCAGGCCCTTTTGGGTTTGTCTTGTTTTATTTATTTATTTATTTTTGGAACCCAGGATTGACCTCAGGGACACTCGGCCACTGAGCCACATCCCCAGTCCTATTTTATATTTTATTTAGAGACAGGGTCTCCTGAGTTGCTTTGGGCCTCATTAAGTTGCTGAGGCTGGCTTTGAACTCAAGATCCTCCTGACTCAGCCTCTTGAGTCGCTGGGATTACAGGCGTGCACCACTGCGCCCAGCTGTTTTATTTTTTAATTGACACATAAGGATCGTACAAATTTAGGGGGCACATTGTGATATTTTGACACGTGTAATGTGTAATGATTGGATCAGGATGATTAGCATTTCTATCATGTCAAACGTTAATCTTCTCTTTGGGGTGAAGCATTCAAAATCCTCTCTCTAGCTACTTTAAAATATGTAACACATCCTTATCGACTATACTCACCCTACTGGACAAGAGTGTACCAGCACTTATTTCTCCTAACTATAACTTGGTACCTATTGAGTGAACTCTCCCCAGCTTCTTCCCTCTCTACTGTCTCCAGCCTCTGGAAACCTCTGTTCTACTCACTATGTTTATGAGATCTACTTTTTAAAATTCCACCAAAGAGTGATTGAGATAATGTAGTATTTGTCTTTCTGTGCCTGACTTATTTTACTTAACGTAAGTAACCTCCAGGTTCATCGAGGTTGTCACTGATGACAAGAATTTATGGCTGAATACTATTCCATTGTGTGTATGTACCACATTTTCTTTATCTGTTCACATGTTGTAGTGGTACATGCTTGTGCACACCCAGTCACACACATGCACAAACACACGTTGGGATATTATTCAACTTTAAAAAACAATGAAAATCCTGACATTTGCAGCAATATGTTTGGAACTGGAGGACATTATGCTAAGTGAAGTATGCATTGAAGACAGAAATACTGCACAATCTCACTTGTATGTAGTCTAAAATCTTTTAGAAGCAAAGAGTAGGAGGGTGGTGTGTGGTGTTGAGGAGCTGGAGGGAAGGGCAATGGGAAGATGTATAGCATAGAATAAGTGATAGTTAAACTATTGAATATGTGAAGTTAGATGACATCTTAAATCTCCCTGCCCCCACACAAAATTATGTTATGTGCATGTATGAATAAGGCATAATGAATCCCACTTGTGTATGATTATAATGCATCAATACAAAACAAACAAAAAGATGGTAATTTTGTGGACAGTAGAAGTGATCAATCCACAGTATACCTATATCAAAACATCAGGTCATATACAATAAATATGTGTAACTTTGTATGCCAATGATACCTCAATAAGGATGTTAAAATTGATACAAAGAATCTGGTCCTTTTATTTTTCAGGAGAGGAGAGTGGAAAGAGACCTGCTTAGGGTGGCGGCAAGACTTAGTGACAAAGCTGGGCAAGAACCCAGTTGTTAGTGAATTCCTCTTTTTTTTTTTTTTAAAGTTTATTTTTGAATCCTTTTGATTCCTGGTTCAGTTTCAGGAATTTCAAGGTAAATTATTTCCCAACTTGTTTGTTTCTTTTTTTGGTATTGGGGACTGAACCCAAGGATGCTTAACCATTGAGCCACATCCCCAGCCCTTTTATACATTTTATTTTGAGACAGTGCCTCACCAAGTTGCTTATGGCCTCATTAAGTTTCTGAGGCTGGCTTTGAACTTGCAGTCCTCCTGCCTCAGCCTCCTGAACTGCTGGGATTACAGGTGCACTCCACCACACCTAGCCTCCAATCTTCTTTCTTGGGAAGATGGTGATGACAAATATTCATATGTATTGACTGATTTAGGATTAATTCTGTTTTCTCAAACTATTACACACTTTGCCCAATTTCCCTTCTTTTCTCTCACCCTGCTCTATTCTGCTTTGCAGTAGTAACCAGCGCAGTCTTAAACACAACAGATTTTTTCTTTGCCAAGACTGAGAGGAAAGTGACAGGATTCAGTGACTCTTTGTTCATTTTCTGGATAAAACTCAGGTTTTATCTGTGGAGAAGAATGAACCCATGAGTTCGGGTTGAAGGGATAATTTTTCATCTAGATTAAATTAGTGAAGATCAAAAGAAAGAAAATTACACACACATACATGTCCTTTCACTGGACACCCCCTCCATTATTCCCTTCCCCCTTCCTCTCTCACTCCTTCTTCCCCTATCTTTGAGGAGGGAGTTTGCCCAATAAACATCTCTCTTACCTTTGCTTTTGATAATGGTTACTATTTGGGGGATCTGTCTTCTTTAGTAAAACCAGTCAGATTGTGAAATGGTAATGAAGAAGGCTGAGAAAGGCAATAGAATTGTCATATGTTCCTGTTAACGCCTCTCTTCCATTTTAGAGTGGCAATTTGAGGGGAGCTGGGGCTTGTGGGGGCCTCTGTGTGTGAACATTTATGAGTAAATCTGGTAAAGTATGAAAGGAGGCTTGCAAAGACTCGACTGTATTGTTCTCTTATTCTCAAACATTGGATATTCTTATGCAAGACCCTCTCTTTTCCTTCCTCTCACCCAGGTTTCACTTGCCTTCTCCACCTGTGACCTTTTGGAGTCAAACTTCATTAGCTTCTTCCCGATTCTTCATCTATGTCTTTCTTGGCTCCCTGAAGGGATGATCCCCTTTAACCTTTAGTTTACCCTTGTGAATTTGCAGCTCTAGTCCTGGAACTCTGGTGACTTTTTCTTTCCACAAAAATGCTGTTTCCTGCCCTTGTTGGTTCCTGCCAATCATTTTGTCTTCGTACTCGTTCTCTGTTAGGTGCAGTCTGTCCTGGTTGTAGATTAGTCTAGTGGTAGCTGACTGAACTCTTCCAGTGTATTTCCTGTCTTCTTGTCTAGGCTTCCGAAGGTTGGGGCTGTCTCATGCTTAGTGAATCATGGAAGCCCCGAGGAGGTGTTGAATGGATTTTGCTCAGCGTTCTTTCCTTTGGAGGGCATCCTTCAGATTTTTATCTAGAAATCTGAGCTGTTGTCTCTCTCCCACTACTGTGCTGCTAAACTCTGAAACACAGAATACCAATGCCCATCTTTTTCTGCAGACTCCCTCCCACTGCCAGATATCACATGTGCCTTGTGTGACAGATGGCTGTTTGGCCTCAACTTGAACACTTCCAGCTCTCTGTGAGGCAGTTTGTTCTACTGCTGGACAGCTTCATTTTTAAACTTTTTCTTTATATGGCCCTGAAACTAAATTTTTCATCATTTTAACTTCCTTATTTCTAGGATGGTGTATTTGGAAGAGTACAGTGTGGCTCACACATGAAATGTCCTCAGATACTTGAAGAGAGCATGAATTCCCTGCATTTGCATTCTCTTCTCCTTCTGACTTGGCCTTGCTACTTACATCTTATGAAAAACCATGGATGGTCATGATCTTTGTGCTTTCCCATTTCTACATTATTTTCTGGATTTTCATCATGCCATCTAACTCTTTGGGCCTCCTTCAAGCCCATTTCCCTTTTCTGATAGCATAGAGGAAACAGTATAAGAAGTTCTGGGTCTAAAGCTGGGTTATGATTTTTAGTACCACATTTATTAAACAAATGTGAACTTGATTAGGTTAGTTCATATGTCTAAGCCTCGGTTTTGCCGGATTCAAAGTGTACATAATAATGACTTCCAAGGGTATTTTTAAAATTTTTTACAGACTGCATTTTGATTCATTGTACACAAATTGGGTACAACTCTTTGTTTCTACGGTTGTGCACCATATAGATTCATACCATTCGTGTAATCATACATGTACAAAGGGTAATAACGTCAAGAGTAATTTTAAGGATAAATGTATGTAGATTGCTTAACCCAGTTGCTGAAACATAATATGGTTAGTAAAATTACTTTTAAAAATTTATTTTTAATTTTTTGAATGTAGTTTTCCTTTTTAGAAAACTTTTTTTGGTGTATATTTAAGGTATACAACATGATGAGATGCATGTATACTAAGATGGTTACTATAGTGGGACAAATTAACATATCCATCATCTCACAGTCATCTATTTTTTCCTCTTGTGACAAAAATGATTACAATCTACCCATTTAACAAACACTCCTGAACATAGTGCACCATTATTAACTGTTGTCCAGGTTTTATGTGTCAACTTGTTCATCTAATGGTTTGCTACTTTGTATCTTTTGATCTATATCTGCCTATTTCCTATCTGCACCCCCTCCTTTCCAAACCTGGTAAGCACTATACATACTACTTATCTGATGAACACTTTTTTCTTTGGTATATCCAATGATTCCTTTACTTTCTTTCTTTGTTTCTTTCTTCTTTCATATACATGTAGTTGGTGCTTAAAGTTCATTCTTTCAGGAGTCCCTCCCCACTTTCCCTCCCTTTCTGGATTTTATCAACGCTTATACTCCTGTAGAAATCCCCATGATCTTTAAATTCACTTCCCTTTTATGACTTTCTTGGTAGATACCGTTTTCCTCTACATGAATTTTCTAAACTGTGTAGGATTTTCTGACACCCCTGAATGGTTAATGGTTGGCTCATTGCAGGTTGCTTCATTCCTCACTGAATACCTCACCTAATAACTTTTGGAATAATTTAACTGTACATTTTTAAAAAATTAAATGTTCAATTAATTTCAGTTCAACAAGCATTTACTAAGCATATCTCAGCAGGTGTGCATTGGTCTAGGTGTTATAGGAGGTACATGGAATGCCTTGTTCATGTCTCTCATTCAATTCACCTTTTTTTAAAGTACCTATTAAAGGATTAATTCTGAACTTGGGGTTGTGATTGAAGAAACTGTCAGTCAAGGTACCTCTCTTAAAAATGCATGATCAACTAAAAGTGATAAAGCAATGTAGTAATTTTAGTGGTCTATATGTACAACTGAATATTATGATGGCCTTAAGAAAGTTGCTTCATTACACATTTTTGGATCTGGGAAAACTTCACATCAGAGGAGAGACCCTGAAGGTTGAGTAGGGCTCAAAGTCTACAAGAAAGACAAGAAACACACTGGGGTTTGGTTATGTCTTGTTACAAGCTGTTTTTGTAAGAAACAACCTCTAAATTGCAGATGTTGTGTTGCACCAACCCCACCCATTGCATGCAGCCCGAATCACCTATTCTTCTGCTCAATTTAGGAGCCTTAGGATCAGCAGAATAACTCAGAGATAGGTGTGGTGTCAGCATGGCCTTACTTCTGGGATCCAATTATTACATTAATGAATATTTCTCTATTTCCAAGTAGGAATATAAGCATAAAGACGTAAAAATAATCTTATGATGTTAGGACTCATTATAATGTATTTCTCTATCATATATTTCTTGTAAAAAAGTATAGCATTTGAGGGTTTCCTGAGGATCTTAAGTGCTGTTTCTGATAGATACTAGCACAAGAATTAACACTGAATAATTCCATGTGGGGGATTTGCAGTTATTTTTTCCCTCTGTCCCCAAATCATCATGCTGTATTGTTTGGCTTTATTTCTTTTATAACACTAGGTCTGCAGTTAACTAGGTGTCTAGGAAATGGTCCCTTTACTTTTCTGTGCCTTGACATTGTCTCTCATCAAACATGAGGATTCATATTACTAGTAATAACGGTAACTGTACCTCACTGGATTGCAGTGAAGAATTATATCATTTTTCTGTGTTAAAGAACATGTGTGTATGTGTGTGTGTGTGTGTGTGTGTGTGTGTGTGTGTGGCTGATAACTATTGTAAATATAAGATGTAACTTTTGAGTGGACCAGATTGACAGCTACTTTGTCAAGGTGAGTTCAACTTACTTAATTCTTATCTAGTTGCCCAAATTTTTTGAGTTTAAAACCTTTTTAGTTTTATGTCTTACTCTTCGATTATAGCAGGCACCACAATATTGCTCAGAGAGCACTTGGAGATTGAGAAAAATACATATATGTATTTATACATACACACACACACACGCACACACACATACATACACACAAACACTGGCCTTTTGTTTTTCTTTGGAACTAGGGATTGAACGGACGCAGGGGCACTCGGTCATTGAACCACATCCCCAGCCCTATTTTGTATTTTATTTAGAGACAGGGTCTTACTCAATTGCTTAGCACCTTGCCCTTGCTGAGCGTGGCTTTGAACTTGTGGTCCTCCTGCCTCAGCCTCCCGAGCCACTGGGATTACAGGTGTGCACCACTGCGCCCGGCACAAACACTGATCTTTTAAGGTTCATTGTTGACGGATGGCAATGAACTTATCATTCCACTTAGGATCCCTGAAGTCTCTTGTTTAATTTCTAGATTCTAAGTTCCATTGATAGAACCCTTATAAATATCACATTAAGAAGTTGAGCATTACCTTTAGGCCAAAGCAATTTACGTGTTAAAAATCTGATTAATTTTAACACAATCAGCCAGAATGTCAGATGATTTCAGTGCCTCTGATCGATGCTGACAGGTGAGGAAATTAAAATCAGGGAGGGAAGCAATTAAATACTGACAAACATTACTTTAATGAGACAACCAAATCATTCACAAGCTATGGAATATGTTGTATTCTTGATTCGTATCTTAGGGTGGCAGGTGAGAGAGTGCATTTAAAAATGTTCTTCAGGTGGGATTTGAGGACTGGAGTGGAGGACATTCCATATTTGTCTCATAATGCCTGTGTCTTAATATTTCCGTTGCTTCTGGGGTCAGACTTTCATGTTTAAAATTATGCCATTATCTAATTTAACCAAATCTTAGAATAAGTAATTCTCTTACCACCACCTGAGCTGTCATGTGAAACAGGAAAATGCACAAAATCTAAACAAAATAATTCTTGCTCTTTCCATAGTCGTTTGGGGATAACCATGGTCAAGACCTTTGGCAAGATGAACACAAAAAATGTACATTTCATACAAGAGTCAAAATATTTAGGAATTTGAGGCTAAAACCAGAAACCAGGTCCTCCATTTTCCATTTCACTATTGTTTTGTATTAATACCCCATCAAGAAAGAACATCTGAGACAACAGGGTTTGAAAGTTGCCAGTTTATTTGCTGTAATGGAAATTTTCACACGGCTGTGTCTTGTTGCTCAACTGCATTATAGCACTTAAAAATATCACGTATTATGAGTTATCTTTATGCTGGTCTAATGCCACTTAGACCTTATTCATTATATTAGAATCATCATGTTAAGGGTTATGCTGCAGAAGACTTGTCTTTCATGGGGTGTGCTAAGTGATTCAAGGTACCACGGTGTGTGAAAAAGCCGTTGAAATAGGTCTCTCTGCTCTCTCCACTTCCCATGTTTTTCATTTCCTTTCTCTTTTTTCTTTCTTTCTTTCTTTTTGCGGTGCTGGGGATTGAACCCAGGGCCTTGATGCTTTCAAGGCAAGCACTCTACCAACTGTGCTATATCCCCAGCCCCCTTTTTTCTTTTTCTTTACTCCCTGTCATTTTTCTTGCTTCTCTCTTTCAATTGTCTTAGCTTCATGTATTATGTCCTTTGTTTTATAAAATACAACAGAAATTATTAATAATCCTCTAGCAGTCTCAACTAGGTTTGCTCTGCATAGAGTCTAATTAATAGGCTGAACTTTTGCAAGTTTGAGCTTGATTGTACAGATTATTTTTGGCTGAAATCACTTCTGGGGGTGAGAACGTTTTTCTTGGAGGGGAAGGTGATTTGACAAGGACTGAGCCACACCAGGTCTAGTCAGCAATCCTGTAGTGCACAGAGGCAGCTGAGGATATCTGACTTCATTACTGAGAGGATAGGGTGGGGTTTGCCAATTGTCCCAGATTTCTTTATGGGCTGTGGAGAATTTCAGCACATTATGAAATACCTAGGAGCTACTGAGGACACATGGGACTCAAACCCTGTGAAGAGTGCTGAAGAAGTTCATTGCTGGAAGACTTGAGCATTTCCACCACTTAAGATGTGATTTATCGATGAAGGTTTCTTCACAAAAACTCACTGGTGCAGGCTCTTGTTGTTTTATGACTTGTGTTTCAACACTTTGCCTAAGGATGTTGCATCTGTGAAACTTCACTGGGGAGATCTGAGAAAGTGTTTATGGTAACCCTGCATTGAGCCCTCCTTCTGTCTCCTCTTAGTAATGTGTCACCTTCTGGTTAGACCACAGATGTGAAGTCTTTTTCCTTCTCTTGCTTGCTAGTAAAACAGAACCCAAAATGTAATGTGCTTCAGTGCTTTGACAGCTGAATTTTATACATTTACCTTCCATTTCCTGAAGTTGTTACTCTCTCTAAGTAGCTTCCTTCCACTTGGGAGGCTACACCATGAAGTAGAGGGGCACTAATAAGTTTTGGTATGCAAAGTCCAAGGTTGAATTTTTATCTGCTCCATGTTCATCTCATGATCTTTGAGGTCTGGTTTCTATATTTGTAAAATTGGGGTAATAAGGTCTCATTGGTGTTATATAGTAAGGATGATTTGAGATATTATGACCATAGGCAATATTTACCAAACTATAAAATAAAATATAATTTTAAAAGATGATTAATTTTTAGCTTCTGGTGGCAGATTGTGAGTTTCTTATAGGGCATCTTATCAAACATATTCTTTTCTTAATTATTGACTATTTAAGGAAAATTGAACATTTTAATAAAACTTCCTAGAGGTCTTATGCTTTTCAATAAATTGATCTATTCAACTTTGTTCTTGCCATTCTGTTGGAGGCTCCATCTCTCTGAACCTAAGGAGTGAGTATAGGGACAAATATTGAAATGATGCATGATTCATCAGTGGGTCTTTCACCTGAAGCTGTGATTCTTGCTTGGGGGTTGAGGGGACATTTGATTTTTTTTTTTTTTTTAAGTTTTGATGTTTTGTCTTTCAGAACAAAAAATCTTTGTGCTTTTTGTTGTTAGGTGAGGTCATGTGAAATTGACATAGATACATATTGTGTGTTTTAAAAACTAGGGAGCATGAATCCAAGAAATATCCAACCCAGAGATAATTTCCAACATTGTGTGCTTATAACATCATCTTTTGATTATCTAAACATTGGAAAAAATGTTATCATTTTGCATACTACCTTTATAGATAAGGAATAAGGGAGGAAAACTTTCTAGAAAAAGTTTAACTGAGGACAATTTAGTCAGTGAATTACATAGTATAAACCTAACTTACATATGAGTTATACCCAGTGCATTTAATAACTGGCCCAAGGCCAAAGGCAAGAGGGCAAGTCTGTCTCAAAATCCCATGTGCTTGTCCCATTTCCTCATGTCATTCCGACAGCTGATTTTCATGTCTTGTTTGTCCTGTACCAAGCCTTATGGATGAGTTGTTTGGGCTTTCCCATTCCAATAACCTAGTAGAAGCTAAGATTTTTGGAAAAGATAGATCACTGAACCAACAAGCAGAGGCTCTGGTTTCAAACTCCCACTCTGTCACGTACTAAGTACTGTGCAATCTTGGGCAAGTTAACTCACATTTTCTGAACTTCAGTTTCTCCATCTATAAACTGAGGGAAGTAATGGCCATTTCGCATAGTATTTATGAAGTTAATCATGTGAGAAATGTTGGTTGCCTCTCATCCTTTCTGTCCCTTCTTGTTTTCTTATCTAGGATAGACTAATCCCTTCCTGTTTCTTCATCAGTTGCTGTGAGGTGAAATGAGAAAATGAATGTGGAAATGTTTTGCACAACAAGAAACTGCTGTGCAGATATGAGAGGTTAGGATTATTGATGAAGAGACTCAGGCTTACTGCCCAAGACTAACTTCTCCCTACTTCATTTACAGGCACTAGCATTTCAGTTGGCTGAATCCTGTGTCTGCTGTCCGCTCCAAGAGTCAGCTGCTTGAGGTAAGAGAGGATTGGTGACTTCATGCTCAGAAAACAGATGCTCAGAGGTGTCAGGGGCAATAATGCACAAGGTTGATTTTACCCTCAATTGAAGAAATATAAAGGTATTTCATGAACAACAGAACCTGAAAAATGAACAAAACAGAGACCTGCCCTCCAATTATGTCTTCCTAATTTAATTTCTTTTAAAATTCCCGCCTCTTAAGTTTTAATACTAAAAGCATGATTTTCTGGGTAGTACAAAAGATTCAGATTTAATGAATATTTAATTGTGTGTAATAAACTGTGTACTAGCATGTTCTTATTCATCTGCAGTTCGTATGTGGTGGAAGGACTTTCAACTTAGTCTTCTCACCTTTCATCAAATGCATTTTTCACTATATCATGCTGTCAGAATTACCTGTCTTTGAAGGGCTCAAAGAATATTAGTAGTATCAATTACTATTTTCATCTGCCCAACAAATTGTCTCAAAAAATATAATCTAATGCTGCAATAACAACAGCAACAAAATCCCAAGAACACAGATTATGAATTAGAGTCTTTTAAAGCCCAGGACCCATTAAATTGCATACCACTCCACTGGGGACCAGTGCAAGAAGGTAGGCCTTTGGCAGATGAATACATTGATCCTGAGTTTGCCAAGAAATGGAGGTCGATGGCAGGAAAACATTTTTAAAAAAAGTGCCATCGTTGTAAGGTTTGCAGTGTGATTTTCTCTTGCAGCTAACCTGCTGATAGCTGCACCTCCTAGTAAGCTTTACTGTGTAATTTTTTATAAGTCTTAGCAGAAGAAAAGGAGAAGCAATCGATAGGATGTTCCTCACTGTAGTTGTTTTAGAATGTAACTTGGTGGAAGATGTGATATCATCATTTAAAGTACTGTAAAGATTAGTTCTCCTGAATATGTTATTCTTGTTTTCTGTGATCTTAACCTGCAAATATGAGTTTGCACAGACCTTTGGAAAACCTGAGTTTGGTTGATATTGCC
This sequence comes from Glaucomys volans, assembly GCA_020662805.1. Classification (NCBI taxonomy): domain Eukaryota; kingdom Metazoa; phylum Chordata; class Mammalia; order Rodentia; family Sciuridae; genus Glaucomys; species Glaucomys volans. The sequence goes on from JAJEJO010000503.1 coordinate 230,019, forward strand.
CCATATTGTAGGACTTAGCAATTTGGAATTGAGTAGAAATTGTGGTGTTAAGTTAATGCAATTTTCAAAGCTAACATTCATCATGTATTTTAAAAAGAACATACCGTATACAAACAGGTGGATGATGTACGGACTGGGAAACTTCTATAATTAAATCAGAAATAGCACCCACTTGAGTTTTTTAGATTTTTTTCCCCTCATGCCTACAGAAGAGAGCGTTATTAAGAAAAAGGTATAGACAGAAATTCAAGAATGTTGTCTGCCCAATATTTTAGTCCCAGTGTAGTCCCAAAATTGTCCCTGCAAAAACTCCCTTTCAATGTATTATTTTCACGGACAGATATATCTGGTCACAGTTTTGATAGCTCTCACAGGCAGAGCTTGTTCATTTAGAAACTGCAGAACCTTCAACCAGATGCTAGTAGTTAAATGTGAATAGAATAAACTTCGAAAAATGTTTAACTGTATCCCCTTCCCCACTGAAATCCATCAAGTTACAAAAAGGTGTTTTAAGCAAACCATGAAATGTTCCAAAATCTGCTTGAAAAAGAGGAATTTTATCTGTCTGGCCAGTACCCTCCTGCCCCCCCCAACTCACCCATTTATCTATCTATCCATGAATCTAATCTGTATCTTTTGGAGGTAGGGGCTGGTCAGGAAGGAAGGATAGAAACTTCTCAAATAAACTTAGGAAGGAGGAGAGGTAAATATTCCGGGGGCGTGCTCTGGAAATCTAGAATAATCTGTGGTAATTAATGGGATCAGTGGCAGTAGTGAAGAAAGAATAACAGTTTAAATAAATCATTAGACCTGACAGTAGAAATGTCAACAGGTAACCACTTAATGAGTATAATCATTGTTTTTCTCTGTTTTCAACGTTGATCTCCTAACTGTGGTGTGTTCCCTGTCCCATTTCCAAACCAAATCTATTTAAAGCTGTAATCCATGAAATCTGAAATGGTATACCCTGTTTACTATTTAGAGTTGATACCTCATGTTCTTTAATAGGCAAACTCTGTTCTAGAACAAGGACAGGCCTTTGGCCTCCTCTAGACTGTTGATTTTCCCTCATTTCCATAGGGTGATTCATTATCAAGGATGAATAATAACCAGTTAGTTCTCATGTGCTGCTCTAGATTGCCAGAGTGAATTGTTTATTATAATTTTGCGGAAACAGCCCTAGTCTGCCTTAAATACAATTCTTTATTTATTTTGAAGGGAAGCCAGAGGCAATAGTTAGAAATGAAGTTACCTCCTTGGTTACCTGGATAGAATCTCATTGTTTTTGAGATTGAAGCAATATTTTATGTGTCATGTAAGCCAGAAACCATAAGAATCTGCTTCTAATCCAAGCCTTGTGGTCAGTGACTGTCTCCTTGGGCAAGTCATCCTCCTCTGAGGTCTGTTCAGAATTTAAAGTATACAGAGCTGTGCTGGTTGATGATGGCATTTCTTCTAGTTAAACATTCTATTCTCTATTATTTTATTTCCTTGCCAGTCCCTTCTCCCCTCTGCTGCCACATTTCCAAAATCCAATGACTATTAGAGAGCTCTGCATGAAAATGTTCTTCTGTTTAGCTTTTACTTCTTTTATGTACTAGAAGAGCAGCTAGTGATTTGAAGTGTACATGCCTGTTCATTGGTCATTTATACCCTGGTTGTCCTCTACTTCCAGTGTCATCCATTTTCAAGCTAGAAAGGAGAATAAACCTACCTTTCCCTCTATGACATCATTCTAGGCCTTGTTTTCAGCAGACCTGGTACCCTCACCACTGTTAACACCATTCGGAAGAGGGGGGTTCCTCTTCTGTTTTTGACTTTTCTAGGGTGAATAATTGGACCTATAAGGAGGTGTCAAAACACCAAAGCTAGAGGGAACTTTAAGGCTCAATCTAACCAAATTTTCCATTTCAGAGGAGTTTTTTGGGGTCAGGGTGGGAATACAGTTCATCTAAAGGGAATCCAATTTGTCCAGTCCTGGGCTGTGGTTTCTTCTTTTCACTTCATATTGTATCTTTGATTGAGAAATCTCTTCCTTTAAATTGTTCTTTCTCTTTCTAGTATTTACAGAGTCATGTCTTTCAGACAAAAGCAATGTCAAAGCTAATGTGAAATGTCCTTTGAAGCATAAATGGATCTGAAGCATCTTCATTCATTCCATACACTGGAGGCACAGAAGGTTTGGCTGGCTTCAGCTCCCTGTGTTGATTAGGAGAATGTGGGTCCCTTTGTATGCCTTCCTCTAAGTGGTTAGAAGTCAGACCTCTAAGTGGTCTGACTTCACCACTGTCTCTGCCACGTGCCTCCTCCCCTTTTCTGATCCAATATATTATAAGAAGTGGAGGATGAACTCCAAGATGGCTATGAACTGCACATCTTTTGAAACATTTATAAAAAGAAGACAGATAAGAGATTGATATGCAAGAGGACAGGAGAGTAACAGCCCACACACTGATACCTAGTTCAGTGCTGGCTGTTCCCAATTGCTGGGGCCACACAGGATTTATAGTAGGGTATCTCACTTTTTCAGACCTTCTTGCTCCCTTGATGCTGGGACTGAGAAGTAGCTGGTAAATCATTGTCAAAACCATACTCTTATTTTCATGAGACTTCAAGTCCAGAGAAAAGTGTAATAATTATTCATAAGATAGCAGATAATTTAGAGATTACTGGACAGATCTGAACACTTACAACCACATTGTACAGAGATTCAGAGAGTAGAAATGATTTTACTGAGTCTGAGGTTCAAATCCTGGCTCTAATTAATTTGCTGTGACTTTGGTGAAGACCTGGCCTTTCTCTGAGCCTTGCTTTCTCCGTCTGTGAGATGGGTATTGGTGGGTGGAGGAGAGGATGTCAAAGGTCACCCAAGCTCTGATTGTCATGAGTCTTAGATGCATCTAAGCCCTCATAGCAAGGTTGCAACCATGCCATGTCTTGAATTAGGAACCCCTCTCTCTGGTTTGGTATTGTCATCATTATAGCTTCAGTTGCCCACATCTGCAGCCCTCAGACTTGTGTTAGTAAGTAAACTTTTGCCTTTCCAGTTGACAGGTTCCTTCCTGTTTGCTTAAGACAGTAGCCTGTGTGTGTGTGTGTGTGTGTGTGTGTACGTGGACATCCCTACACACACTTGTGTTTGGGGCAAGGAGAAGGTTATTGAAGTTTAGGAAATTCAGATGAACCTGTGAACTATCTTAAAAAAGAAAAAAAAAAAAACATCTGCAGAGAATACTAATTCCAGGATTTTTATAGTTACTCTGAAGGCCATACGTGAGTTCTAGGTAGGCAAAGAATATTTTTCTGCCTGGGAAGTCTGAGATGACATGTGGTTGGCACCCATTTCCTTTAGCTGTGGATTTTTACCACAGTTCACCTATTGTTCCACTCTGGTTCTCAGTTTGGCTTAGAATGGCTCTGGACATTTATATGTTGTCAACTGTTAAGTGATATTTTCATACTGAAAATCTTACTTCTTTACTAATTAAGTCATTCTTTCACTCACCTGCACTTTGAACCCAGAATCTGCTAAGTGCTCATTACTTTTAATACCTTACATTATTTATTTAATCTTATAAAATACAAAGTTATTTCCCCCCCATTTCTTGTGCAAGGAAACCAAACTTAGGTTGAATAATTTGCTCAGAGTTGTACAGTTAATAAAGAGCAAAGTTTGAGTTGAATCCAGATCTGCTCTAAAATATGTGACTCTCTTCAGAGATAACACTGAATATGAATAAGGATGATAAAGCAAGTTCATAAACCATGGAAATCTCTGGTAGAAAATGGTAAATGGGCCCCAGAGGAGTATAGCGATTGTGTGCTGTGGGAGTTTGGTGAGGGACAAGATCACACTTTCTGAATCACTTATATGATAATTCACTAATTAAATTCTTATCCAAACCTTAAGGCCAAATAAAAAAAAGTCAAACAGTTATATAAATGTGCTATAAACAACTCATAGTTTCTTGTTGTTTTTCAAACTTCCATCAGGTTAGTTGCCTCACTAAATAAGATGAGGAGACAAAGGGTAATTGGGATCATGGTGCCCTGATCATGCTTTGAGTTATTGACCGAATTGGAATTTCAGTGCTCTGGGGAATCTGTTGTTGTTTTTTCCCAGTTATATTGAGCGTGGGACTTTAACAGAGATAGATTTCTGGCCGCGCCTAGATCAGCACAAATGCAGATGTGAGCAGCTAGAATTTGGATTCTGCCAAGTTGTAATGACTGCCACATGTGGGAAGTGGAAACTTAGTGCTGGTGACCCTCTGCAAGCACACTTGGGAGCCAGGAGAATGAAAACCAGTGTTGGGATGACAGAGGCCTCAGAGGTTGTCAGGGGCAACACCTCACCTTACAGAGTAGGAAGTGGAGACTGATAGGGCATGACCAGAATTCAGGCAGCAGTTTAATGACTCCCTGGGAATAATGGCAGAACAAGAACCAGACTTCATGTCAGCACTCTATAATAATACTGGCTTACAGTTTCTGTGTTCCACTGGGACTTACTCACCCTGATATAGGTTGATATACCTGGATCTGGAACCACCAGGATTACCTACGTGGCCTAAAATAAGTTACATGATTGCCTGGGGTCTCAGCTTTGTTGTTTGTAAAATGAAAATCATGCCCTACTGGCAAAGTGATTGTGAGGATAAATGAAATACCTTTGTGCTGTTCAGTACACAGAGGTATTATTGCCTGTCATGGTGTGGTTCTAGAATGTTCCCCAAAGTCTCATGTGTTCTCAGGTCAGATTTTTGGGAAGCAATTGGATTTTGAAAGCTCTGATCTTAAGTGGTTTAATCTATTGATGGCTGAATGGGAGTAGGGACCTGGTTGGACGAGGGTTACTGGGTGTGTGCCTTGGAAGGGTTTATCTTCTCCCCTCCCCCAGTCCTTTCTCTCTGCTTCATGGCTGCCAGGTTGCCATGAGGTAAAATCAACTTTTCTCTGCCATGCCCTTCTACTATGATGTTCTATCTCACCTCAGGCCCAGATCAATGTAACTGGCTGACCCTGGTTTGAATCTGAAACCATGAGCCAAAATAAATATTTCCTCCTCTAAGTTGTTCTTCTCAGGTACTTCAGTCACAAAGACAAAAAACTGACTTACCACATTGTCCATGTTATTAGTAATCCTCATCAAAGCTCAATGGGACAGGCATAATTATCTTATTTTTATGGAATCTATTTCCTAACTTCATCATGACAGTTCTTAGGTTCTTGCTTCTCAAAGTTGTCTTAGGACGATGGGCTCAATAGCACTTTGGAGCTTGTTAGAAATGCAGATCTCAGGCCATACTCCAGACATCTTGAGTTAGAATCTGTGTTTTAACAAGATCCCCAGGTAGTTCACATGCTCATTAGAGTTTAAGAAGCATTCCTGTAGGCCTGAGACCAATTTCAAGGATCTTGGCCATGACCTGCTGACAATGACTGGCACTCTGCCTGCATTCTTGGGGCACGCAGTACCCAGGCCTTCAGAGAGCGGCAGGGAACCCTGGGAATCACTCCCGGGGAATAACGGAGGACCAGCTTGAAGGGATCCAGCAGGCTTTATCTTTTCAACACCCTTCATTTCCTCAGAAGTACTATTCACAAGGGGTCAAACCTGATTGGATTCCAAGTCTTTTCTATCCCAGAGTCCATGTTCTTTTTATTAAATCACAATGTCTCAGTCAAGAGGAATGCTGGGCTGTGTGTATGATAACTCTTCCTTCCCCATAGTGTGAATATTTCAACACTGGCTGTTTTACTCTATTACTCAATTCCTAGAGGGAAAGAATTAAAAAAAAAATTAAAAGAAGCTTGAGCTGAAAGCCAGGATCCTGCAGCTTAATCAGTTATTTTCGTTTTTTAATGAGGGTGACTATTGTGAAATAAGTAATTATTAATTACTCAAAACTAATGAAATATTTTAGTTTCCTTGCTAAAAAAGCATATGGAAGCTAAAAGAAAGCATATGGGTGTTTTTTGGGAAGCATATTGGTGGATGGACAAATTACAGTGGTGCCAATATGCCTTTGCTGTCTGGCTGGGGCCATCGCTACATGTGCTGGCATCTAGTCCTTATGTGTTTGAAGAGATTTTTAAAAATTTCCCATCTGATATGTGCCTTAGGTTGCCTCTAGAGTTCTATAGCTCTGTTTCATAAATCTTTCTACCATGCTTGTACTTCCCAGGTGAGTATTTACTCAGTATAAAACCTTTGCTATAAGTAACTACTGTGTGTCTTCCTTCCAGATGTTCTTTTCTTTTGTAATGGACAAAATGGGCCTGTCCAGCTAAGGACCAGGTTTTGAGTCTGTCTATCCAGTGGTAAAAGCAGAACCCTAAGAGGTATAGGACCTTGTTGCTCCATTAGGGACTCTGTGTGAGCCCAGGACCTACCACTGAAGCTTCACATGCAGATATCTTTCTTGGAAAATTGGGATGATAATATCAGTCAGTGTTCCTTAGTTCATAGGTATGACTGTTTATCCAATTTGTGGTCTATGCCCTTTGTTCATCCTTTTCTTTCCTTTACATTCCTTCTCTTTTACTGTGTATTTAGTCAGTCTGGTAAAAAGCTTGATGGATCTGAAGACAGTTGAAATTATTTTGGTTGTTTTTGTAAAGATCAGAGGCAACATGATATGTTTGAGAAGGTACCTGGCTGAGTGTCAGAAAACCAAGGTTCTGTACCAAGCTGACTTCATAAGCATTTCCTTAGGACTTACAAGCAATTTAGCTTGCTGAGAAGTTGAAGGAGGGAGGGCAGGTATGTGGTCATGAGTTTGATCCAGGGCCAGACAGGACTCAGTGTAGTGGGTGAGCTAGTAATGCACTTGGGGAGCAAGAGATTTGGAGAACTCTTTCTTCCTGGAGGTTTCTTATAGAACCAGTGACTCGAGTTGGCTTTGAAACATAATTACATGGGTTTTGATGAGACATTCATGGAGTTGAAGAATACATCTATAGAAGGTAAAAGAGAATCTACTTGAGGCAGGACCCCAAAGCAGGTGAATATCAGGCATCACCAAAGAACTAGGAATCATTGAACCGTGCACTTGAGAAAAATCACTTCATCTGTAATATGTGAGCTGTGGACAGATGATTCTCAAGAAGCCTCAAGAACTGCTGCTAGAATTCTACAAGATCTCTTGTCATCAGGCAGATAGGTCACTTAGCTAAACCCTGACAACTGAATAGTGGTGACAGAGCAAGGCCCAGAACCCACCTGCCTGTTCCTATGTCAGTGCTCCTCTTACAACCCACTGGGCATGCCAATGGTGGGCGGGTGGGGTAAGCATCACTCTAATCTTTACTGTATGAATCATGGAATGTTAAAGTTTTCAAGATATGGAATTTGTAAGAGACTCATCTATGCCAGGATTGAGGACCCTTCTGCTGCAGAGAGCCACCTTGTATGCCATACACTTCCTCTTTTATGTCTGTATGAAACTTGATTCCTTGTCTGAAAGACCAGCACCACTACCCTCCTCCAAGGGAAATCTTCCCTGCCAAACTTGGCTCTGGAATCCAGTCTTGACTTTCTTTTTTTTTCTTTTCCTTTTAAAAAAATTTATTTATTTATTTAATTTGTTCTAATTAGTTATATGTGACAGTGCACTTATGCATTTTTATGCATCATACAAAAATGGAGTATAATTTCTCATTTTTGTGATAGTACATGTTGCTGTTCATTTTTTTTTTTTTTTTTAATGAACTCTTACTATGTTGCCCAGACTGTCCTCCAACTTCTGGGCTCAAATGTTCTTCCATCTTAGTGTCCCCAGTAGCTGGGACTATAGGTGTTTCCTCTGCACTTGACTCGACTTTGTTTTGTGATTAAATTTTATTTTATGTTGCCATCTTTTCATTGTCTGCTGTTCTGATTTCTTTGGCATGATGCCCTGGGCACAGTGTTCAATAAAGGAGAACATGACCATGTTCTTCAGTTTCTCCCTCTGCTTATTGCTTGTTTCTGAAATAGTTATGGGGCTTTTAGGCTTGCAGATCTTCAGAACTGGAAAGGGAGTTGAACACACTGTATAGTCCGGCTCCCCTCCTAGAGAAGAAATGACTTACCCTACTTACCTGCCTAATTAGTGGCAGATCTGAGAATAGAGCCCACATCTGATCAAACATTAGAGAGAGGGTTGGTGCTTGAGTCTCTTCCTACCAGCAGATCTTGGATGGACTCTGCTTTTCATGAAGACCATTAGTAATAATGTGGTCCATGTGGCAGCTGCTGTATTAAACAGGTGGAAGTCAACAGGCACTCACTGGCTATCTACTATGTAACAGGCCCTGTGCTGGGTGCTTTCCCAGAGTTTAGCTTAGGCAGTTGTCAAAAGCCAGAATTCTCATTCCTATATGAGGGAGACAGGTTGTTTGTAAAGAGGACCTTTAACAAAACACTTTCCTATGAGCTTAGAAAAGCTCTCTATAGTGGTAGGTAATTCCCTCTTAGAATCTGAGTTCAGGGCTCTGCATGTATGAGTATTCTGAGAGGCTTAGATGGTGGAGACTAGTGAAAACAGGCAGAGATTATGATCCATAGTGAGGTGAAAGGCCCGCCGTCACCTGAGTAAATAGGGGACTCAGCTCCCCAACCCTCTTCTCCATACATACATCTCCGAATCTCTGGAGAGCTGGGACTTGGGTCCTTATTATATCTTCTTATATCTTACTCTCTCCCCCTTCCTAGCTAGGCTTGATCCCAGTGAGAATCTTTTTCTCCCTCCTATCCATTTTTCTTCTATTTCTTTTGCTACTCCCCCTTCTTCCTTCTCCTGAGTTAACCCTGGATAGCCTCAGGTCTTGAAGGCTTTCCCATGGCACAGTCCTCTGGATTGGGCTGTGAAAGAGCTGGCAGGGAAGATGATCCACAAATCTGTTAAATACACAGTAAAAATAGCTTATGATCTATGGGGCTCGGTATTAAGCAAGTTGATATTAACGAGGTTTGAGTGCCGCTCTGAAATGTGGCAGCTGCACACACGTACTGGCTGCTTCTCCTCCCTACCTCTGGCAGCTTGTGAGCAGTGTTGCCATGACACTCTCTGGGCTCTGTTTAGATCAGCTATTTTCTGAAGGAGTCCCTGACCTTCCCCACAATAGAAACGGTTGATGTGGTCATGTTAGAGTCTCTTCAGGATCTCTGTGACTGGTGAACCCTTAGTTGTTATTTGGAAGCTGCTGGAAACTGTAGGATGCAGACATTGAACATTTAGGAGCAAGAAGGGCTGTTATATATCCTTACTCACTGGATGTGTGAGTACACTGTGGTCCATTGAGGGGAAGTGACTTGCTCAAGGTCACAGACTGAAATAGAGACAAGACTGGGAAAGGAACTCAGCTCTCCTGATTCTTAGCCTGGTGATGTTCCTACTGTGTCACCCTGATCCCTGCCTGAGTGCCCTCTTTAGCCATGATAGCTGTGACTGGATAGGGCCCAGGGACATTACTGTCCCCAGGAATAGAAGGTAAGAAAAGGGAGAGTAACCCAACACAGAGGAAGGAATAAGGAAACAAGGGGGAATGGTATGTTTGTGTGTTCCCAAGGTTCATGGTTTGGAAACTTAATCCCCAATGCAAAAGTTGGGAGGTACAGCATGATCAGAGGGGATTGGGTTGTGAGGGTTCTGCCCTCAGGATTGTACAATGCTGTTGTTGGGGGAGTGCATTAGTTACACAGGCGCACTGGCCAGATGCTAGTGCTGTGCTCTTGGAGTTCACAGATTTTTTAGAAGTGACCCAGCCTCATGAACTCTGTCAGAAGAACACAAAACAGCTAAGACAAGGAGTGAGACACTCAGTAAGTACCTGAAGTGCCAGTCAGCCGTCGATGCCCCTTTGCAGTGCCCTTCCAAGCAGACCAGACTGCACAGGTCCAGCGGATGCTTACAGGACAGGGAAGAAATAATGCCATGTTCTTTGTTGCTCTGAAACTTTTCCTACCATCACATAAGATCTCACTTAAAACTCCAAGTATAGCTATTCATGGTCAGTACCATACTTTATCATTATTATTTTTATACTTTTTTATGTAATGGTAAGTATTATTGGGAGTTCATAAGTGAAGTGCTGTCTTCTCCACAAAGCCCTAGGGAACTGGAAGTCATGATGTTTAAGAACCTTCCTTCCTTCCTTCCTCCTTCCTTCTTTCCTTCCTTCTGTCTGTCCGTCTGTCTGTCCGTGCATCTTTCAATCGTGGCACATGGCAGAGACCTAAACACAAAGACTGAGCATCTAGTAAATTTTATCTGAGTTGAACTTAGTTGGTACAGATAACCTCTTAAAAATTGTTATTAATTGATGGTGAAAATTGTCTAATTAAGTGTTCTCACCAATGTAGATTCTGTTATAATTTTGTATGTTCTTTTTTAATTTCTATAAAACTCAGTATGCTTTTATTATTCTCATTTTACAGTAAAATTATGGAAGTCAGGTGACCTGCTCAAATTCACCTCAAGTAATAAGTACTGGAGAATTGATTTGTGTCTAGATATTCTGTCTTCAAATATGATAATTTTACTTTTGTTACTCCCCAGGATGTACCAAAGAGGACTTATTCCTTGCAAGTGGTTCAGGCACCTAGTGACAAGTCTCCAGTCTTTTTAGGTTGTAACTTACCACTTAAGTGTTTGTGGAAATTAATTACAAGGCCTTGGGTTCAAGCAGTAACTTAATATGCTTTGGGTAATACTTTAACTGATTTATTTTTCCAGTAAACCAGGGGGAAGATACTGTTTTTCTATCTTTTTTAATTTGAAATAAGCCTCCAAATAGTTTGTAAGAGTCCTTTAACAATAAACAAATTTGGGTGCTAACAGAATACAGGGGAAAAAGATGTCTGACCTAGATGACTTGATTGGGTGAAGAACAAAACTGACCACTTTTTTCTTTTTAATTATGAAAAAGGATGCAGGATTTTTCTCCCATATTTTTTACTGATGCATTTTAGTTGGACATAATGGTGGGATTTGTTGTTACCTATTCATACAGGCACACAATATAATGTATAATTTGGCCAATATCTTTCCCCAGTATTTCCCCTTTCAGATGAAGGAATTTTTGAATGCTACCACTAAGATCCAGATTCTTGTTGATTATTTCCATTTTTGTAGATTTTTTTCAATATTTTCCATATTGATTAGATAATACTTTCTAATCAAAAATGATTTGGGTATTGATGCTTTCCTAAATTCTGTAGGATTGAGTGAGTTTAGCATTTGTATCTTTTCTGAAACACCAGAAGTGTGGACCAGTCTTCTTTTTCTACGTATGTACTCAGAAAGAACACCATTGCCTCATTTAAATTTCAGTGCAGAGGCAAAGCTGATCTGTAGTAAGTATAATATTTTGTTTTATATATAGATCTCATGTTTCCTTTTTGTATCTTTCCAGGTGTTTAAGGAGGAGGGTGAGTTGAATAATAATGGTATGGTGTCCAGATAGAAAGTTGAATACCAAATACGAATATTCTTGTGGATCTATTTTTGTATTTTGTGTGTGACGTGTATATGTATGTGTTGAGATGATATAAATAAAGTTTTCAAAATTTGGAAGTACCTAATAACTTTGTAATTAACAAAGCAAAAATTTAAATTGTTTTTTGAGCATTGGATGAATATTTTATATTTTATTTTAGAGTTGTAGGTAAAGCAAAAAGCTAGAAAATTGTATCAGTTGGTAGTAGATGGGAGTCAAACACTATATACTTCCTTGAGAAAAAATTTGTCTTTGGAATATGAGCATCTCACACACTTTCTAAATTTCTTCAGCCCCGATTGATCCCCACAGTTACTTAATTCAACTGAGATATTTTGCTATGTGACAGTGATTCTGGGAACATGTTATTTACTATAATAAGTTCAAAAGAAATAAATAAAGAATGAGAAGCAAAAGAAAACAAAGAAGTAAAAGGCAAAAAAGCCTCACTTGGCACCTTTCTTGCTTGGAACATACCTGCTTTTCTTTAGAATTTCTTATGTGTGTGTCTGTTTCCCAGGTCGATTTGGAGCTCCTTGAAGACAAAAGGTGCATTTTATGTACGTTTGTGACAATGATTTTAGGAACTCAAGTGCAGTAAGTTAAAATGATCTTTATAAAATCCCTTGCTAGGAGTTTATAACCATGTTCAGAATCTCTTTAGAACTCATCCCACTATTCTGGAAATCCTTCTGCATCATAGACTTTCTGTGGAATGAGGTCCATCTGCCTTTTTTCAAAAGAAAGGGGTACTTCAGGAGTGAAATAGCCTGTTTACATACTGGCCCAAACTGTTAATGCTGGAAAAGGTTTCATACATTATAAAATGTTACAGAGCTAGAAAAAAAATACACATATAATATATAGAGTGCATATATATGTACATATATATATATATATATATATATATGATCTGTTCCTTGTCACAATATTTAACCCAAAGTACTATTTACAGTAATGAATCAAAATGTCAGTTTTAAAAATATGAAGTGTCAAAGTGTTCCCACGTTGCAGGAAAGTTTGATGTGACAGTTTGTTAATCATATGACTATTATATCAAACGTGTCTCACAATGTTTTTTGCTCAGTGCTCTCTCTGGTAGGCTCCTCACACTTTTTTGTTGAATTCTTAGTTCGAGTTACTAACCCAAGGAGCACATTTGGGTTACGTGTCTCCCACACCTCACACAAATGCTGCTATGTTTTTCTGTGCTTAAAACTGAATGGATTTCACATCATTTTAGAGTGGTTTGATTTTGTGCCTGACACATTTATGTATAGTAGCTTAAAAAAAATCTCTACTGTAATTTTTCTGTTTTCACTACTGAACCATCACATGAAACTTCAACTTATAGAATGGACGTTTTGTGTTTCTCTGCATTGGGTTTCCCAGGGTATCATTTAGCTGTCTGTGTTTGTTAGTGCCCACTCTGACCTTGGATGTGTTTTTTGAATTTTGCTTGGCACATTCATTATATCAACTCCTTCATCCTTCTCAAAGGACTAAATTTTAGGACACAAATATTATATATTTGGGAAAAGGCAACACAGTTTCTTTTAAGAAAATTTATGAGTGTTCTATTTACTAGCTCTCTGTCCATGGACCACACTTAATCTCCAAGCCTCAGTTTCTTCTGAAGAGTTATTAAGTGTGAAATTAGATTAGATCAGAGAATTTGTAGACTTGTGCTTTAAGGAGCTCTATGCTTAGAGCAACAGAGAAGCCTCCAATGATGGGGCGTGAGGGGGCAGTGAGGACCCTAAGCCCTGCAAGCCCAGCAATTCTGCTATTGATTTGCTAAAAGTTAGAGTATTTTAAACTATTTTATTTAAACAAAAGTTTCCATTGCTTGGTCTGATGGCAGTTGGTCATCACCATCCTTGTTGAACCAGCATCTGCATTCTCTCACTCTGTGGCTGATTTCCTGCACCGTTTCCATGGGTGACAGTACTGATGGTCATGTTTATTCTGACCTCTGTGGGAGTTCTAGTGGTCAGGGTTCTCCATGCTGAGATTTGAGCCAAGAGTTACTGGGACCTCGTTTGAATGTGATATTAATACTTCCTTCCTATCATTTCAGTTTTCATAGACTTTATAACTTAGCAGATTTTCAGTTCATTAAAGACCATTATTTAGAACAAATAGAGACAGAGGAAAGTATAGAAGCTTAAGCAGGTCTTTCATCTGCTTCTGGTCAAGTATATGAACTTACTCCTTAAAAGAAATGAATTTCAACCAGTTTGGAAAGGAGGGTAGACACCCACAACTTGAAATCTTAATTCATTCATGAATTTCCACTCTCCATTTTCTCCCTTCTTTCCCATAAACACACTGTCCTGAAATCCACTTTGCATGGTATATCCCTGTGTATTCCCCCAGATATGGTAGATGTTCACAAAGGAAAAAATTGGGCATGATAAATGAAGGCAGATATTGGAAGGATGACAAATGGTCAAGGGGGATGAATTAGTAATACTCCCCCAGAGCTAGTAATCATCAATATAACAATAAAATTTCTGAAAATATTTTACATGGATTAAAAGATGGGATAGAGACTGTTTTACTAGAGGCCAAAGGTCATTTCTAAAGTTCCTGAGCAATCAAACTGTGGGATTGGTTTGATTTAAGTCTTTCTTTTCTTTTTTTCAATGACTGCCTTTTCATTGTTAAATGACAGCATGGTGGTTCAAAGAATGCATGTATCTTAAAACCACTGCCCTGAAAACAAACATTACAATGACCCCAACTTTTCATTGCTACAATGCTATAAAAAACATCTTTAGTTTTTATTAGATCTAAGTAGAAATGTTAAGTTAAAGGGCAAAGTTGGTGAGTCAAGCTATGCTTCTCACCACCAAGCACATTATTAATTTACAATTCCTTCAATAATATGTAAGTATGCCCATGTTCTTATACCCTTCCAAGCACCAGATAGTTTCATTAATTTTTGCCAAATGGGTGCCCCCAAATTCGATTCACATTTCTCTGTAGTTGGCCATCTCTTTTTAGTTTAACCATTTATATTTCTTTCTTGATAACTGCAGTCATTTATGAGACCACATCCCCACTGGGATTTTGCCTAAGAGAATGCTGTACTTTTGTGAATGACACCGAACACTTTCTTGGAGTGAATTCTCTCATAACAAATCTCATAAAATCTGTGTGATTTCAAAATAGCAGCTGAGTGCCAAGTCAGCAGTATTCTTTCCCTAAGTTATATATTAGCCATAGGGATGCACCTGAGTTTATGGGAGAGGGCTGAACCAAAATCCATGAATTGGATATTTATACAAAAAAACCCATGAGTAATTCCTTGTTCACTGCTTGAAGAAACTGGTGAATTGAGGCAAAATATTTTAAACAAATGTTGAACTCTAAAAACATAGTTACACATGAAACAGGAAACGTTCTGCATATAGTTTTGTCCAAAGTAGAACAGTATAATGTATGACAGTCAGAACAAACCAGAAACCAACATGTTTGCTAGCTTGTTTGTTTTGACTTCCTTCTGCCTTTTTCCCTTCCTCTTTAGCCTATAAAGATCTTGATTTTAGGACCTTGTCTGTCCTGTTGCCTGTTTCCTAGGACCTGGAGTCACATCTGGGTCATCTATGAGTTTGATAAATATTCCGTGAATAGAAAAATGATTTGTAGAAGATAGCATAGAAGATAGCATAGAAAAATGATTTGTAAAAGATAGCATTTTTTCCTTCAATAAGGAAAAAATGACAGTTGTTCTGGAAAAATTCCGATATGCCCACTTCTAAACTTCCTGGGACTTTTACTACATGCTTACTGAATTAGACACTATTCCAAGTGTTTGCATCATAAACTCAAACCAACTTTTGAGGAAGGTACTATAATTAGTACCGTTTCACAGGTAAAAAATTGAGAACCGAAGATTTGATATCGTTTACCCAAGGTCACATGGTTCATGATAGATGAAGCTGGGATTTGAACTTGGGTACTTTGTCTCCAGCAACTACTCTCTGAACTACTAAGCAATATTGTCTCTGCACAATCATTATAATTAATGGCACCTTTTGTTCTGCTTTCTAGTATGTTGGGAGACTAAAGTGAGATGGTAGGTATGAAAGCTTTAGGGAGATTGTGAAGCAACTGGTGAAGTTAAGTCAGCACACAAAGAACTATAAGTTAAGTAAGAAAGTAGAAACTTACAGAGAAAGTTCAGAGAAGAAAAAAAGCAGTTACCTCTAACAGGGATGGATGACAGGGACTTATGAAGGAAAGCTTCATGTGGCAGAGGTTGGGTGACAGTTGGGTTGGCCTTGACATTATGAGATTTTGATAAACGGAGACACTTTTTAAGGGAATGGAGTAAACAGTGGGAGAAGTACCAGTCTAGTGCTGTTTAGTTTAGCAAACCTTATCCAAAACAGTGTGTAATGATGAATGGGGAAGGGAAGGTGCTTGTGGTGGAAGGAGAGGAAACCATGAGGGGGGTCCTGAATGGGAAGATGAAAGCAAAGCAGAAGCCTTTTCATATCTTTTAGGAGCTCAACTCTGGGCAAATGGAAGAGCCCTTTCTTACCCTTATCATGCTTTAGCTCATCTGTTTTTAATGCATTGGTCATAAATATTAGTCCATGAGGGTACCACTCTCCATAGAATAGCCCCACAGGCTGGAAAGTGCTGCATCCTTTGGCGCCCTCTTAGTGCTGACAGTGTACATTAGCACGCTCAGTCTCTTAGGAAGTCCTGTGGGATAGCAGTCATCTTGTTTACTCTGATTCTGACCTTGAGAGTTTTTCCGTTGAGCAACTCTGGTCAACATCCCCTAGAAAACTCTCTAGGAGTCTGGCACTATGATGCATGCCTATAATTCCAGTGGCTGTGGAGGTTGAGGCAGGAGTGTTGCAAGTTCAAAGCCAGCCTCAACAACTTACAGAGACCCTGTCTCGAAATAAAACAAGATTTTAAAAGAGGGCTAGGGATGTAGCTCAGTGGTTGAGTGCCCCCTGGGTTAAACCTCTAGGATCAAAACAAGAAAGAAAGAAAGAAAGAAAGAAAGAAAGAAAGAAAGAAAGAAAGAAAGAAAGAAAAAAAGAAAGAAAGGAAGAAAGAAAGAAAAACACTCTAGGAGATCCCTTCAGCCAACCAGCTGGGCTGATTTTTTGTTCACTTTCCAACAAGTTGTGCTTCTGCTGAACACAGGGCACCTTAGGGCAGAACTAGATCCATTCTCAGAGCAGCTAAAAGTCCCATTCTGAAAAGTTAGAACACATTTGCCTATTGAAATTGCTATGTGTCATTTAGAAAGAAAGCTGTGTCTAAGATTACAAACCTGAGGACTGCAGCCCCTCTGACAAAGTAAAAGTGAGAAGCAGGAAGTGAAGGAGCCTCGGGTTCTGAAATGGAATGTGCCTAAGAATGATAGTTACCAACCACACGAAGTCCCTTAGCTGGCAGCCCTGAGAACTTATTAGAAGGAAACATGTTTAAGAGCAACAGTTTATCTGTGAGCCCCAGAGAGGACTCAGTGTCTTTGGCATTCTTTCATCTTGTGTTGGCCCAACAGGGAAGGAAAGGCAGTCAACTCTATGGAGTGCCTACTTCAGGCAGGGAAGGACGCGAGAACTGCCATCTTGGATTATCCCATTTAATCCCTCAACAATCTCCTGGGTCAGGATTATTCATCTCTCTTGTGGATAAGGACAGTGAATCCCAGGTGCCTCAGTCATGTGGTTTGACATCTTGGATGTTTGCCTTGTACCTTTCCTTACTTGTCTGTCTGTTGAACTTGTGTTCCTGTAGGAGGTAAATGAAGCTCTCTGGAAGGCCTGTGACACTAGGCCTAAATCTATCATGATCCTCAAGTTCCTTCTGTTTCGGCTTCCTTCGGCCCTCAGACCCAGTGCTGGGTGTGGGTGGCTCCAAGTCCATCCATGTGCTTATGTTGCTGAACAGTCTGCAGTCAGCCTTCTCCGCCATGTGACCTCACTGTACTGTTTAGACCCTGACCCCTACAGGAGACTTCCTCTTGAGCATCTTCTATCCCTTCTCTGACATCTTCTATCCCTTCTCTGCTGATATGGGTTCAGTTTCCTGGATCTTGAGCCTCCTTAGTTTTAATATCACTTTCCCCCTCTTGTATACACTGGTTACCTTCTTGCCAGTTGCCTAGTCTTGTTTTAACTTTCCACCCACACTTTTTGAACTTGGCATGCATTGGAACCACCTGGGGAATCCCACCCTCAGAGGTTATGGTTCAGTAGGTCTGGGGCAGCGTGGGAGGATTCACATTTCTATTGTGCTCCCAGGTGAGGCAGAAACTCTGTGGGCTCACTGTGATTAGTGCTTCTGTAAAGTACAGGTCAAGCCCCCTGTTTTCCAGGAAATTTAACTAGCTGTTTTAACCCAAAGTGAAACTTCCTTCCCTCCCTCCTTTCTCTCTCCATCTTTTTTTTGCCGGCCAGCTGAACCATCTACCCTACCCTTCTCCTCCCCTTCCCCTTTCACTCCCACTTTCTTCTTGTACCTGGTAATCACTTAGATAAGAAAGTCAGCTTTGTAAAAATGAGAAAAAATCTCAAATCCTCCATCACATCCTGTCCTAGCCTCTTTCAAGCTCTGTGTTCTTGAGAAAACCATATCTTAGGGACTTTGAGTTACTTCATCTCTGAAATACTCCATTTTTTCCTACTGCCAAAACTCATGGGAAAGATCAAATGAATTAGCAGATACATGAAACCCTATACAGATGCAGTGGTTTCATAGTAAATTATTGTTGGTATTTTGTTTGTTTTTATGCACTTGACTCATTTTATCATTAATGACAAGGCATGAAAGAAATGCTGTTAGTTTTCATTGACAGGTGGAATGGTGGGTGGGGATGCTGAGATTTCAGGAAATCTTTTTTAGGTTCCTAGAAATGATCCTCACACCAGTGCTTGTAAACTCAGGTTAGAACAGTACTATATTTACACTGTAAATTTTCTTCTTCAGACCACGATAATGATTTTGAGTATTATGATTATATTCTGAACTTCTCATGTAAACATGAGAAGAGCAATGAAATATCAAAAGAGGTTACCATTTACAAGGGTTTGTAGGGTGATTGTTATAGGTAAATTTACGAATCCTTAAAATTTAGTTTTGTACAATAAGGGTATCATAAAAAGAAAGCGTATTCTAGATTTTAAGAAAGCACATTCATTCCTCAAGTAGCTACTCTGCAAAGTCCAGTCTTCACACCAAGGAATAAAATAGGGCTCTGGGTGCTTCCTTTCTTCTTGGAGGCCAAGATTCAATGGGAGACACGTGAAACTAACTAGCAGTGGTACAAAGCAAAATGTACAAGGTTTCAAGGAGAGGTAAGGATAGCAGGCTATGGCAACGTGCAGGTGAGTTGGATGTGGGAGGGGCTTACTGAAGGAGTTGGTATTTGAACACACTTTTAAAACTGATGGGTTTCAGCAGATGAACTTCTGGGTAGGGCCTTGGCAGTGAAGGAAGAGTATCAAAACTGGAGATATTTCCTACTGTTTTAGAATTGAGGTTATGGGGAAAGTGATACATAGAAATATAAGAATATCTCCTTTGAAGATCTTCTTCTGATATTCTGGTCCATATGCTTATTTTTTTTTTTTTTTTTTTTTGCACATTTGCTCAATTCTTTGCAGGATGTTCCTTTAGCCATTTCTTGTCTGGAGTTTGCCTCGCTGCTCCTCAGATACTTTTGCTACCATCCTCCTTTGGACTTCCTCTTTTTCTGGCCTCCAAATGTTTTAAAGTCTTCCGCTTTACTTCTCAGCTCTTGTTTTGATTTGGGGCATCAGTGATAGCCTCATTTTTATTCCCCTGTATTGGTTAGATTTATGTGGGTGCAGCACCAACCCTGGATTTCCCCAGTGTTGGAAGGGTCTGGGTCCTCAACTCCTTAGGACCAAGTTCAATAGTGCTTCTATGTATAGTGCCTTTTCTTGCTGAGGGCAGAGAGGGTCACAGTGAAGGAAAGAAAGTTCTTAAAACTCTGTTGGAATGACACATCAGGTGCTAGTCTTGTTTGAGAATGCAACGTGGACTACATTCTGTGGTCGGCCCCTCAGAAGCTTTTGATGTTCAGAGACTTACATTTTGATACTTATAATAATGTAAGATAAGTTTACATCAACTGAATCCAGGCAATTTCACCATCCACTACATTATTAATTCCAGATGGGAAAATTCATTAGGGCTCAAATTTTGTTTGAGGCCCAACTGTTTCTGAAATTATTATTACAATTATTATCTATTTATTTTTTTACAACTGATGGGAAGAGAAATCTAACAGCTGTGTGATTAGCAGGGCATGAAATTGAAAATGTTTTGCACAGAATCAAGAGGTTGTTTACTACAGAATTCCTCATCTGAGAATTAAGTGTCATTAAGATTGGCCACAAGATGCTCTTTCTCCATTCAAGTTCGATTTTCGTACCCAGTCCTTTGCTAAAAAGGTCTTTAACCTTTTCTGGAAGGAAAATGCCTGTGGGCACTTCATGGAGCAGGATCAGCATTTCTAATGCCAACAGTCAAGGTAACAACCACATTTCTGTCACTCACAAATTAGCAGTACAACTAGAAGTTCAACCTTACTGCTTCAGTGAAAAATGTGTAGGATCAAATTTGAAAAAGGGAGGTAAGTTAGAAAAGGTGCAGCCTGATCAGTGGATTATGTCTGTCCCTCTCCTGCTCCAGAACTTTTATGTTTCCATGGAGGCTGGCTCAGATCCCAGGCTGTGAGGCTGATTCTTACTAGTATAGACCCATTGCTTTTGGGCACTTTTACAAATGCCCTTCTGCAACTGATTCGAGGACTCTATCGTTCTTCCTTTGGGCAGGAGTAGTCTTCTGCAGAAGCAGTAGAATGGTAGAATGTGATGGTCATGCGGACTATCCAGAGAGGCCTGAATCAGTTCCAAGCCAGTTCTATTTGCTTGAACCCTGTGCCATTCCTTTTCCTCATTGTCCTCTTATCTAATGGTGGGAACCACCAAGGGTTCCTCTGACAATTCAGAATTAGTCCTGGAAAATGTTCAATATTATACCCACTTAATATCACCTATCTCCATTCTTTCTTATATTGAATATATGTTTCTGCGTTTGGAGGTCTTTATTTCTCATTTGACCCTGACTTGCATTACTTCCAGCCTGGAATCCTTCTCTTGTCTTTGTCCTATTGTCTTTAGTAGTGCCTCTGTGATATTTATTTATATAATTGTCTTAACTTTGACCTGGTACCTACACAAGAGATAGACTTGGACAGAAATTGGCACTAAAGGGGAAAAGACATCCTGGCTGTGAAGTGTGAGTTGCACTGACTTTCATTCATGTTTCCCTTTGGAAAGTTGCTACTGTAGTTGAGCCCAGGTTCTAACACCAGGGAGAGAGTGAGCAAGTCCTTATTGTTTCCATGTCCTGTACATAAAGTAAACAAAGGCGCAAGCTTTCTGGTACGTTTCAAAATATCTCTTAACAGAGACTTACTTTTCTGTCCAGGTCAGAGGGAGGAAGAGTAGGAGGTCAAAGGCAGGAAATGCTGGATGTTTGTAGGATTGGAATCCCAGGGACTCAGGAGGCTGAGGCAAGAGGATCACAAGTTTGAGACTAGCCTCAGCAACTTAACAAGATCCTGTCTCAAAATGAAAAATAAAAGGGGCTGGGAATGTAGCTCAGTGGTACAAGAAGCACTCGATCCAGGTTCAATCCCTAGTACCAAAAAAGAAAAAGGAAAAAAAAAAAAAAAGAGTCCTCCTTAGAGGATTATGTGGAGGGCTAAGAGAGAGCTCTGATTTATTTTTTCTCTCTCACTTGTGAGTTTTCAGGGTAATGTAATTATATTTGGTGTTTAAAAAATATCCGAATCTCATTTTTTTCTCCTTATCTCTTTATTTTCCAAGGAGCCAGTATTAAAGCACTCTTGTCCTCTGCCATTAAAAATGAATCTGGGCCGGTGAAGGCAGGAATTTCCTGGAATAAATTACATGCTGGGCAGTAGATTGGGATGTGTTGAAAGTCACTGTGACAAGGAGGGATGCCACCAGCAACCCAGTGGTGCATGGCAAGTGTGTTTCAATACTGGCTGCCCCGCTTCAGCTCTCTGCTGTGTCTAGGTGGTTTGAAATTTACTGTCACTTTTAGCAAGTGATCTAATGAGGCAACATAATGTACACATTGCTGGCCAAATATTAGGTGTCATGGTTGCAAAATAGCAGACTGGAGAGTTGGCCAACACCCTAGAACATGTACATGCAAGTGGTGGAGCTATTCAGACTGCAGTCTGCAGGGGTGGGGTCCAAACCCAGGCAGTCCTTGCTCTGAAGTTGCTGCCATTGCTCAAAACATGCTTGAAAATGTCTTTTTTGTTTTTTTTTTTCCTCTTTGGTCTGCAAAAAGTTATTTAATTTTCTTAAATTTTAATTTCATTTTAAAAATTTTCTAACTTTATTATATCTGGAAAAGTTGCATGTATTTAAGGGGTGCAACATATTTTGATATATACATTTGCAGTGTGAAATGATTATGACAGTCAAGCTCATTACCATATCCATCACCTTACAAAGTTATTTTCTTTGTGTGTTTTGGGATCTACTCTCTTGGCACAATTTCAAGTGTACTATACAGTGTTAACTATAATTACCATATTGTACATCAGTTCTCCAGAACGTACTCGTCTTCCCTCATTGAATCTTTTACCCTTTGTTTAACATCTCCTCATTCTTGGACCCCCAGCCCCTGGTAACCTCCATTCTATGCTCTGCTTCCATAAGTTCAATTCTTGTAGACCCCACATATAAATGAAGTTGATCACATGGCATTTGGCCATGGCATTCTGTGCCTTGCTTATTTCACTGAACATAATGTCCTCTAAGTTTATCCATGGTGTCCAAAATGAGAGAGAATTTTCTTCTTTTTTAAGACTGAACAATATTCCATTGCATATACACTGCTTTTCCTTGACCTAATCATCTGTTGGTTGACTCTGTATCTTGGCTATTGTGAATAGTGCTTCAGTGGACATAGCAGTGCAGATGTCTCTTCCAAATACTGATTTTGCTTTTTGGGTGGATCTGGTGCTGGGGTCCACAGAGAAGTGGATGCTCACTTTCCTCTCCTCCCCTCATCTGGGGGTCACCTCTCTCAGTACTGTGCTGCCTGGGCTGTGGAGAGGGGTGACCCAGGTAATGTAAAATGTCCTTCCCACCTCAAAGCATCTTTTCTTTCTGTGCTCCACCCAGCTGCTGTGATCTTTCCCCTGGAATCTTTAGCTCTTGCACAGGTATTTTTACACGTGGATAGTTGTTCAAATTGATATTTTCATGAGGGGATAAGCATTGGAAACTCCTGTTTTGTCATCTTTCTGTGTAACTCTATCTTGAAATTGTCCTCAGAGATAATGATGAGCCACCCCCAGAAGTCATGGAATCATGACATGTAAATGCATGAAATCTAATTATCTCATTATGTATTTGAGAAAACTGAGGCCTCAAGACAAACATGAACCTGTACTGCAGGGTCTTTCGGTTGCACAGGGCAGCATCATTTCTCTTTCCTTTCGTAGCTCTCTGTCTTGTATTGTCTTGTTGTCTTTTGCCATAAGGAAAAATTGATACTGAGTAAATCTGAAAAATAATCAGAGGCAGGAGGAGAGAGAGAGGGAGAAAGGGAGAAGAAATTCCCCTTGGCATTGCCTGATATCACAGGGTACATCAGTAGCAGAGGGAGAGCCCAGCCCTTCTGGAGTGAGGTTCCTTTTACATCCCAGAAAATCTGAAGAAATAGAAATCCCTTTGACTGTCAAAGCTTTTAGTTAGTTATTGTCACATCTATTAAAAGACAGATCTGGTGTAGATAAAAATAGTGTTAAACATACTAGTTAATATATAAATCTGGTGTAGATAAAAATAGAGTCAAACATGCAAGTTTCTAATTGGATTGTAGAACTTAACTTTCATGGGGAGGGATGGTGTCAGGTATAAAGCTATGTCTTTTTCATAATCAGTTGTCATATTCCTGGCAGCATCTGAAGAAATATTCTTTGTGGAACACCAGCTCTACAGATGATCAGATCACTGTGGGACTGCCTTGGTATTATGTCCACCCATTTTCTAGAGTCTCAGTGCATGCTTAGAAAGTTTAACTCTGAGAAGTCTTAGAGGTAAAAACAGTCACCACGACATTCATTTCTGTTATGTTAAGTTCTGGTTTTGTCAAATTTCCCTTATAATGGAACCATTTTGTGGATGATTTCCTAGATTTGTGCTCTGTGAACATTCTTTGGATAGCATGATTTTATTGTTAAAATTCGTAAAGTTCACATCTGTCATCTTGTAATAATCTTGTGTGAAATATGCAGTCATTTGGACTAAACCATAGACCTCCATCTGCCCTCTGTTCTGCACAGGAGAAGTTACAGGTTTACTTCAGGATCAAACATTTTTCAGAAGAAATGTTGATGGGGGAAGGGGAATTTTTAAAGTCTAATCATTGCAGAAGAAAAAGAGACAGTGTTATACCAGCCAATGATTTTGTGAATTAGAGCTATAACTTAGAGAGTTGTTCCTGAAAATAGCTTGTTTTTAAGCAAAACTTTGTTGGCTTTGATGGTAGGCTTTTTCACCCTTGAAGGTGCAAGGATGGGTGTTTTTAAACTGTGACAGCTTCTTGCAGAGCTTGTGGAGGAAATAATCTTTTAACTTTTTGGAAACAGTTGGCTTGACCATCATAGCATTTTTTCCCTGCTTATTTAGAATTTTACTTTTTTTGTGAAGTCCTTGGAGATCTTTTCCAGGACCTCACTTGGCAGATGAGGAAACTGAGGGGCAGAAGGCTTTAATAACCTTTCCAAATCTGTTTCCTAGTTAGTGACAAGAGCACAGCTAAAATCAAGTCTTCACTTGACCTGTCCTTTGCCTGTTATGCACTGTGATGAAGAAAGGAGTTAACTATTTTGTTTACATAGTAGATACATGGATGGATGGATGGATAGATGGATAATAAATAAAATGTTTGGGAACTCTTTACCCTCAAGGTAAGAAGATCCTCTATAACAACGTGGGTGTCCCCTTGGGCTTAGGTACTTCAGGTCAGTCCTTCCGTACTGGTCACTTGAAAAATTAACCCACCTTTTAAAGGAAAAGATGTGTGAAATAGAGGATCATGTTCCAAATTTTATCTCTGTCTTATCACAGACAGATTCCATTACTTTATCAAAGTAGTATCTAAAATTTTCACCATAAGAAGGACTGGCTCATCACCAAGTGATTGAGGAACATTGCTTAGTTACCTGTCATCATATGATTACTCCCCACCCTCGTGTCAGTCTCTTCTTCCTCCGTTGCCACTGTCTAAGCAAGTGGTGGTCTGTCTCTCTCCATGGACAGAAAGGAAGTTTAGGTCCAAGGAATCTGTTCTTTCTGCCAAACTTAATCCAGTTGTACAAAAACAAAGTTATCATGCCTCTGAGTTTCTTCCCATGGGCAGAAGGATTGGATAGGTCCCTCACAGCACAGGACTATTACTTCAGTTCCCCATGAAAAGGTTAGCCTGGTGCTAGGCATATCTGTGGTGTAGCATCACATGATTGGAGGTGCACTAAATTCAGGGATAGATGATATGGGTTTTGGGCTGCACTTCTTTGGAAAAAGCAATGGAACTCTAGGAATATCAAGGAATTTTGTGGAGCCATACTTGCCCCAGTTTCTTCATTTGGGCCTCAGGAGTTGTGATTGCTATCCTGTCATCCCTTGGCAGTGGTGTACTAAATGTGATGATGGATATGAAAAGGCTTTGTGAAGTTCCAGGCACCCTATGCATAAGGTTTTATTGTCAATAATGGCAAACATACACTGTGGCAATGGACCAGGTATTATTTTAAGCCCTTTTTATCTATTTGTTTGCTGAATTCTGACAGCAGCTCTGGTGTGTCAATTCACAGCTCTAAGCATGGTGAATCAGCAGTTCTGGAACTCACCTGGATCCACAGGTGATTTACTCTATGTTCTTGGGCACATTCTCTCCCTTTCCTAGGCCCTAAGTTTTACTCTTTGTAAGAGAATCAGATGCAGGTGGAATGTAAGGTCCTTCTGTTGTGGCATTTGTGGTTTTGTCAGGCAGTGTTTTGGTCCTTACAGGCTCAGTCACTGATTATTATTATCAGTAGTCTTCACTTCACAAACATGAACACAGAGAAGCACAGGGAATTCATGTCAGTTTCCCAAGTCTGTAGAGCCAGGAAGTGGTGGAGCTAGAATTCAAACCTTACTGTTGCCATCTGCCCCAACGATGGTGGCTAGGTAGATGTGTATAACTCTCTATCAGTCCAGGTGTGTTATAATACTAACAACATAAAATCAGGATCATGATGATCAATTTGCTCTTTAGGTTTTCAGTTGGTGCTATCATTTCTCTCCATTACTAGATTCCCAGCATTTTGGTTGCAGATTTTCCATAGTGAAATGTGCTCTCCGGTGTCTAGCTCAGGGTGTGGCAGGCGGTAGTGTCTTGCTTTCTGTGCAGTTTATTTTCTGCCCATCTTTCTGATTCTTTGAACTACTCAGGGAGGCCTGCCATTGGCTTCTACCAAAACTGGGTTTGGCAGAATGGCTTTTCACATTGCCCCATGCAGGGCTGGGAAGGGCATTTGAGGAGGCTGCCCTGGCATGAATCTGGACAAGTCTCTCCTCAGGGGAATCATGTTTCAAGTTGTGGCCTGTTTGTTTTCTCGATGGCATGAGGACCCTGATTTTTCTCATGACTGTATAACTCTTCTGGTGTCTTCTGGCTGCTTCTGCCTCATTTTACTTAGCTGTTTTTTTTTTTTATTGCATTTTTCTAAAGACTTGATTTTCTTGGGCTCTGATGGGATTTTCAGACCAGTTGCATCTGGGAAAGAGTCACACCTATAGAAATTGGGAGAAAATGAACTCTTGGAGCCCTGGGAAACAGGGCTGATGTAAATAGGACTATAGAATCTTAGAAATCCAACATTGATTTCTTTCTCTGCTTGGTGCTATCTTGAAGTCTCTTTTGGGGACTGATTTTCTCAGATGGTTACCTTTAACTGTTAACTCAACGTCCTTGTTTTACCATGAATGCGCCAATAAATAACCTTTCTAATCCCCATTAAATAACCTTGCAATTTATTGAGTCTTGGAATTTCTATGTGAATTATATGTACATGGTAGATACTGAACCAGGTACCATAGAGAATACCAAAATGGATTAGGCCCAATCCCTGCTTTCAGGGTCCTAATTCTATGTAGGAGGTACTCATTATCAATGAACAGCTGCCCCATGACCAGATATCAGGCACTTCATTGGACATGTGATTACTGTAATTGTGTAAGTTCGAACACGATTATGTTCTCCCCTAGACATTTGCAAATACTTATGTGGTGATTGGCGCCACAAAGGAAGGGCACCAAGTATTGCAGGAATGTTAGACACTGTTTTCTTCTGACCTCACTTGTGGTGGGGAGGTATGATTTCCCAGGGAAATGGAGGCATCCAGGTAAAAGATATGCACAGGAGAGCCAGCTTAGATGTAGTTACTCTCATCTAAGTAGAAAGTGGGCAGTGCCAGCTCATGTGTTGTGGAAGTTGAGAGGAGGAAGCACTTTGTAAAAACTGATTTGATGAAAAAACTCCTTTCTGTGTAACCCCCCCCCCCCCGCAAAATGGTGGGCATTAGTGGCATCATGAGCTTTTTTGGTTATTATAAATTGATACAAGAAAAATGTCTCTTGTTTTCCTTGTTACCTAAATATGTTAAAATAATTCACTATATTTTATATGTATACACATGCTCCTTGAATCCAATTAGTAAGAAAATCACTTTATGTCATTGTTAACTAGCATGAAAATAAACAACTGGTTAAAAAAAATGTGTGTGTGCGTGTGTGTGTGTATGAGTGTATGAATGCCTTGAATTTCCTGTTAGAACCTGAGAGTGTCTTGTAAGAAATGATTTCAGTCCTCTCATTTTCATCCTGCATGCATTTCTTATTTATGGTGTGCATTCCATGTAACACTTCATTGGACTACTGGGGGAGAGAAGGGAATGGGTATAGGCAGGGATGTTGCTTACAGCTTTCAAAGTTGTCTTGGCTTGAGGGAAAGTAGGCAAAAATTCTGCTTTTCATTTGCCAGGCCAAAATTAGGTCTATTTTTTCTAATTTGCACAAAGGAACTTAATGGTTGTGGGAGGCCTGGGTATGAAAATGTATGACAAGCTTGTTTTTCTCTTAAAAACACACATAGTTTAGATGGGGAGGTGGACAAGGGAATAAGCAATTATACTGCCAATCATTTTAACCAGAGGTACAAATACCATTCTGGGGGGGGGGACTTGGTGGAAGTATTTTAATTCTGACAGGATGAGAGAATTGATTTATACGACATTTAAAGAGTCTCATTGGTGGTGCAAGCTTTTTTCCTTAATGACAGCTTTATTCAGAGATAGAATTTGATTAATTAACTCAATTAGCGCCTACAATTCAGTGGTTTAATATTCACAGAGCTATATAGTCACTACTGACTTCACTTTAGAATTATATATTTATCACATCAAAGTAAACGCCACACTCATGGGCAGTTGCTCTTTACTTTCCCCAATCCTCCTTTCATCTGTCCTAAGCAGTCACTAATCTGCTTCTTATTTTGTGAGGTTGCCTATTCTGGACAATTTTGTATAAACGGAGTCATATGATATGTGGTCTTTTATTTAGCATAATATTTTCAAGGTGCATCCATGTTGTAGCACAGTGAATAGATTTTTGATGGTGGTAAATGGAAAGAAGTTGTATTAAGCAGCTTTTTGATGCTATAATGAAGTACCTGAGGCAGGCTAACTTAAAGAAAAAACGTTTATGTAGTTCATAATTTGGGAGTGTTCAAGGGAGTACATCTGCTGGCCTTATTACTGGCAGAATCCCAAGGCAGCACATGACATCATATGGCAGGAGACAGGGAGCACATTTGTCTGTGTCTGCTTCTTATCTCAATGGTCTCTCTCCTTCTTCTAAAGCCACCAGGATTCAAATATGAGGGTTTCATCCTAATGATCTCATCTAATTCTTACCACTTTCTGGAGTCCGTGCCTCTAAATCACCATCATTGGATTAAATTTCCACCCCTTAATGCCTCACAATTGAGATTAAATTTCAGCACATGCAGTCTTGGGGGACATTTAAACCATGTCCAAACCATAGCAGAGGTTCTCCCCAAAATAAACGATGCACTAAGTGACCTTGGAGAATGACTTTTGCAAGAAGCCATGACTGTGTTTGAAAGGTTAAAGTAGAATATTAGGTCTGCGGAGAAGGGCTTCTGTGGGATATTTTGGGTGAGGAGTTTAGAAATACAATTTGGGGGCACATTATGGAGATTATGCACTTATTTGGACTTTTTTCAGAGATGTTGCTCTTTTTGAAAGGTGAGTGACATAACTTGAAGAGAAACTGATAATTAATGCTATAAGGTCCCCTAGGTTGGGGATGCAGGGCCAGGTGTACAGTCAAGAACACCTAACTCCCAAGTACTTTCTCTTCACATTTCTCTGTCTGTTACTCTGTTACTCTTTTTCTTTGTTAACTGAGGTATGTAGAAAAGGCACAGATGATTTTTTTTCCTGCTATAGTTTTTTTTTTTTAAATTATTAGAAGCATGGAAAAATAAACCTTTCTAGGTTGTACTTACACATGCTGTTTCTTGGGCACTTGGTATGAGGTGACATTTTCATGGTAAAATCCACTCTGTGTCTTATCACATTGAGAAACAGGCCCTGTTCTGTCCCATTTGTTTGCCTCTGCAAGACCCTGTATACTGCTGTTTTGGAGATTGGTTTTGTTTTGTTTCTTTTGGTCTTGTGACCTTCGTATGTTCCTTATATTCTATTGACAGATTCCTGCCAGTCAAAAGGAAGCCGAAGGTATCCCAAGGGTAGTTGGCCTGTGTTTACATCTCTTGTAGCCAAGAGAAATTCCTCATTGCTCTTTCAATGCAGCTCACGTCATTGGCTTTTGCAAGAGGAAGGATTGTAGAGATTACATGGTTTAAGGGTTATTAAGTTAAGGGTTAGTGGTCCATGAGTCTCCTGAAATTGTTTGCACAATTCTCTATATTTAGGTTCAGTTATTTTTTTCTTCCCATAAGACTGTATTCTTCCATGGGGAATGAATCATTTATCTACTGATAATATTGATGACTTATTGAGTGATTACATGATGCCATGTACAGGACTCTTGTAAGCACCTTACGTCATTTCATTCAATGTTTACACCTCAGCCTCATGAATTAAGAAACTGAGTCATAACTGCAGTGAAGTTGAATTGCCTGAGGTCAGTGAGTTCATAAAATCTGGACTCAGGCTTTGCACTCTGACTCAAAGCCTCATTTTAACCTGCACACCCTCTGAACTACTCTAGTCTGCCCTTTTCAGACTCTGTGATTGAGTGATTCTCCTTTCATAAATGGGGAGTGGAGGTCCAGAGAGAACTGAGGTCTGTCCAAGATGGTCCTGTGATTAAAGACATGTAACTGTCATCACGTGACTGTAATGCAAATAAACCCAAGCTCTAACACATAATTTTTGAATTAAATTAAAAAATGCACCTTTTTGGCCTTTGCTTCTGCCACCAACTCTCATTTTTTCTCTTCCCTTCCTGTCTTCATGTCTCCTTTTCTTTTTCCTTTTCCCACTCCCCGTTCATTCCTCCTTCCCCTTTCTTAGTTCAAGAAGCATTAGTGAGCACTCAACCTCCTTCATAACTAAGATGGAATGGTTTGTAATACAGTGTTTTAATGTTACAAAAATAGTGTTATTGTCAGGAAGCATGGGGAGTATTCCACTCCTCTGTGGTCAGCACCTCTCTGCCCTAGAAGGTTCTCAATGGAGATGTCAGACCTGAATGTAGAAGGAGAGAAAGGACCTAATGCTGGTGCCACTGTACTTAGGAGTCAGCAGCCCCTTTCTGATTTTGGGGTGATTTTTGGCTGGTGCTCTTCATTGAAATAGGTTAATAGTGAAGGAAGCCCCACTCTTATGTGGGTAGAGGGTAGGTTGAGAGTTTGGGGAGCTTTTCGGTTTTTAGAGTATTGCAAATGAGTTGAGATGTTCAAGGCTGGAGTTTGGAGGCAAAGTCAAGATGGGAACTTGACCAGAGTACACTAAAAGTATAGCAGTAGATGAGATGGCTCAGGGCACTTCTGGAAAGAGAGAAAAATGCCCTTCTTACTCTGTTCCTTCAAGAGTCTGTCATCTTTAGCAAGTTCCATTTGCCCAGATAGCCTTTTCAATTGTTCCAATCATGTGCTCATCTAGGTCACCTGGATGAAAGGAAGGGGTCACAGTAGAGTGCAAATCCTATTTGTGTAGCAATCAGTAGATCTGTGCTTTGAGTCCAGGCTTTGCTATTTGCTATTTGTGTGATTGATTGATTGATTGAGTGATTTTCTCTTAGCATCAAATTCCAAGTCTATACAATGAGATTAATAATAATGTCTGTCCTGTCTATCTCACAAAATTGGTGTTCACTCTTGAACAACTATGAATAATGGATGAGAAAACTCTTTAAAAGGAGTCTTTGTTTGGTTCTTCTTTCTGGGTAAACTCTAAGCTTCCTTGGATTTATATACACTCTTTTTTAGCTTCCTCTGTACGTAAAACAATGCTGTGTGTGTTCACATGTATGATTCTAGTTACAACCTCATTTCTTTTCTTTGTCTTCTTCTTTATTTTTATTTTTTTATTTTTTGTTATAGCATTTTGGGGAGAGTTTTTCCTGGAGGTCATTGGGATGTTAACTCCTCCTTAGAGAGTGCGTGCGGGCTTTGGCCTTTCTGGGCCCCTCCCTGAGTCTCTCCCTCTGTAAACTGTGCCCTCTGCCAACCTCTGAGGTGGATGCCTCCTGGGACACTCAGTCTGCCAACAGTGATGTCCTTGGTGTGACTGCTGACACTTAAAACCCTGTAGGGACATAGGGTCCCACTGCCTTTCAGAGAATGAAGGTCAGAGATGGTCCCCCTGTCTGTTTGAGTCTTCAAGGATACCAGTTTGTAAACAGCACCTGCATGATGCTTTCAATAAGGCTTGGTGGCATTTAGCTTCTACTTTTTGCCTTATTTTTTTTTCTTTTCAGTTTTTAGGATGAAATTACTGATTTTTGTCACTCATCAAAATTTTATGAGAATTCTATTTTTGAAATCCAGTCCCATTCTATTCTAGCTTGAATTACACTGTTTTTACCCTGTTGTGGTACATTTGTTCCTAGACATAACCAGAGATGACACCAGGCACAGAAGACATTTTGCTGGGTACCATGGTAAATTTAGTAAGTTCATTTTATCCTGTTGAATGTAGGTACTGGGAATACCTATAATCCTTTTAAATGGATTTTATTTTTTTAATATTGTTCTCAGTGTTTTCTGCTTTCTTACCTTTTGAATATGGTGTGCCACAAATATGGTCACAGTTCCTGTGAACCTTTTGATTATATCATATTAATGCAGCAGTCATGTAAATTTTCAAAAAAGAGAATTGTCACCCAGAATCTCAGTTTCTGGACTCAACGCATCATCTGATACTTCCTTTTTCCCTTTTAGCTAGTCCTTGCTCAAATATGGATATATTTTTACATTGTTTCATAATTTATGCAGAGATCATTCTTTACTACTTACACTTCATTCCATCTTTAAATTTCAATGTTGAGCCAAAAAAATAACCCAGTTAATAAATGGGCAAATGAATTAAACACTCAAAATAAGAAATAAAAATGGCCAACCAATATATGAAAAAATTTCAACGTTGTTAGCCAGTAGGACAATGCAAATCAAAACCACTCTTGAGATTTTATCTCATGCCAGTCAGAATGGCGGTCATCAAGAATACAAACAATGATAAATCTGGAGGGGATGTGGAAAAAAAGGAACACTTTTACACAGTTGGTGGGATTATCAGTTAGTACAATCACTAATGGAAATCATTGTGGAGGTTCCTCAAAAGACTAGGCATGGGACATCCATATGATCCAGCTATGCCATTCCTCAGTACTTATCTTGAAGAATTAAAGTCATCATACTACAGTGATGCATGCATACCCATGTGTATAGCAGCACAATTCACAATAGCCAAACTATGGAACCAGGCTGCTTGTCCATCAACAGATGAATGCATAAAGAAAATGTGATACACACACACAAACACACACACATACACACAAAATGGAGTTTTATTCAGTTATAAAGAAAAATAAGATTATGTCATTTCCAGGAAAATTGATGGAACTTGAGACCATTATATTAAGTGAAATAAGCCAAACTCAGGATGTCAAGGGTCATATGTTTTCTTTCATATGTGGAAGCTAGAGAGGAAAAGGGAAAGAAAGGTGTGGGAATCTCATGAAAATCGAAGGGAGATCAGTAGAGAAAAGGGACTGGGGGTAGGGAGGAGTAGAAGGAAAGAGGAATATTGGCCAAATTATATTGTTCTATTGTGTGCATGTACCAGTATGTAACAGAAAATCCTACCAGTAGGTGCAACTATAATGTGCCCATAAAAAATGTGAAAAAATTCAGTGTTGCTGTATATTCCACTTTAAAATTTATTGTAGAATTCTGTTTTTGAAATTTTATTTCCACTAGATTTATACTTAAGATAAATTCTCAGGAGTGGGATGTTTGGGTCAAATGGCATTTAAATTTGACTCTTGAAATAATTACCAGCATTGCATTTCCAGAGCGTCATTAGTCGTTTACACCATCACTGGTAGAGGGTTCTCACTTAGCAGAGCATTTTGCTTGCACCTCCCAACCCACAGAAAGAAATAATTGTATTATTATATGTTTAATTTTTGATAATATGATATTTCACATGTTCAGAATGGTACACTGTTGTTTTAATTCTTATTTCTATGAACTTTAGGAAGGTTCTTTTATCCAGTTTTTTTTTTTTCATGAAAGAAGTTCATAGCTTTGTCTCTCTAATCTATTTGGCATATGACTTGTATCTTATTTGGGATCAGAAATATGTATCATCCCTCTGACATATTTTTTGCAAATGTATTTTCAAAGTCCATTTATTTTCTTAGTTGTGTTATGTGCATGTGTAACACATATACACACATGTTATAGGAATTGTATCACAGCAAATAAACTTGCTTTAATGACTCAGATGCTTACTAAGGGACCCAAACTATCTTAATTGCTAAGATATTGAAAAGATGAAGTTTCAGAAGCCCCAGGAGCCTTTCCATGGGTGCAGTCAAGGGGACAGAGATGGAATCATGCCCTTCATGGCACACCTTGATGCTCTCCCTTTGGGTTTACCCTACATGTCAAGGTTTTGGAGTAATTGAAAGACACCCTCAGACCAGTACCAAGTCTTTCTGGCCAAGACTTTGCCTCTCCTTGGGGTGGCCACACATACCCACTCCTGTTTACATTGAGAATCTAGCTGCTTACTTACTTTGGACAGTACGTCTCCTATGGCCTTATTTGTCACTCCTCGAATCTTCTCTCATTTCTTCTCCATCCACCTCTAGTGAGAAGGAATTTTTTTCCCTATGATTCCCTCACTTTCCTATAGAGCATTAGATGTATCCCCTTTATGGAATCTTTTCCTTTATCTTCTACTAGAGTTATTTATGAATTCTAAAAATCTATTTTGGGATGAAAACTTTGTGGTAACACAGGACTTGTGGGATGATTGTGTAAGCAAGGGAGAGGGTGTGGGAGGAAGACATGGTGTAGTCACACCCTCCCTGTGACAGAACTGAGAGGGGAAGGGCCAGCAGCACTGGCAGTACTTGGACCCTAAGGGCTGAAGAACCGAGTGTGGCCACACAATGGAAGGGCTTGCTGTGTTTTCCAAATTTACGTAAGAAACAGACACTAATAAAGAGGATAAGAATGGTTCTTAGGTTGCCATACTTGTGGTATGGAAAGCTATCTGAGATAAAATAAGCAGTCTATCTCTGCAGTCTCTCTCTCTCTCTCTCTCTCTCTCTCTCTCTCTCTCTCTCTCTTTCTCTCCCACACACACACACACACACACACACACACACACATACACACTACCTGTCTCCCTCTCTCTCCAAAGAGCATGTGTTTAATTTAGCAAATATTTGAGTCTTTCCCCGCCCTCTTTAGCCAGGCACTGTTTAAGATGCTTTGCAACTAGAAAAGATGATTAAGGTGCTGTTCTGGTCCTGAGCTATGCATCTTGCACAGGAGACTCACACTTTTATAGGAACATTCCAGTACTACCTAGGCGGAGACACTTCCAGCATTATAGACACCAAGGGTAAATTAGGAGCAGAGAAGTAGGAAAGATTAAACCAAGTGAGATTCCTGAGGTTGCCAGTGTACTTATCTTTCATTATGTATTTAACCCCAAATTCTTTTTGTCTGCTCAGGTGATTCTTTTGTACTTCAAAAGTTTACTTGCTCTATGCCTCATCCTAACTCCCAGTCTTCCAATTTTTATGTCATCGTGATTTGAACAATATTTGAGGGGAATAAAAGATTTATTCTTGTTTTCAAAACGTGAGCAAAAAAAGAAAATAATGGTGTAAGGGATGATTGCTGTTTCAATATTGAAAAAACCCTAGGAATTATGAAGCAAAGTTCGTAGCATATTAGGCAATAGGAAGCTATCTCATCAGTTGTTGGAAGTGATTGCTCAGACTCTTGAAAAGTGTGCCTTTGATATAAAATGCTTAAATTATGCACATGCATGCACACACACATACATACAATTTTTCTGCCTTACTAGCCATTTATTCTTGACTGTCTTTTATTTGATGATTTCTTTTACTTTGTTCCTTTCTAAATATTACCTCCTCTGGGACCTAATTACAACTGCTCAGAATTCATAGAACATCAGAATGGATGTGGACTCCTAATATTATTTTTAGGTATCACAGAATATTAGACACTAATTATAGTTATCCATTGTGTATACAGGTACATACACTTTTTCTGCTACTTGTGATGTCAAATTGCAGTGAAAAAAGTCAAGGAAGTATTTCTCATTACCTTCTGGCTTTCATATAGATTTTGCCCTAAGAGTGATAATACTGCAGGTTGAGATGTTTTTAGATTTTAAAGCAAACACCCAAAGCTGGTTATTTTAAGTTAATATTTAACTTAACACTGAAATTATGAGGAAAGAACTGTTTCTAAAAACCAAAAAGACTAAACCAAAACAAAAGGCTTTTGTAGAAAAAACACATTTTGATGCCCATCCCTCTGCTGAGCAACCATAAAGAGCAGTTTAATTCAGATTCCAGCACATCAAAGCATTTGTGAGATTTTAAAACTAGTTGGTATCTTAGAGAAGTAATGGAGCATTGCTATTTTAAATTACTTATTTATCATATATGAAAACATTTTAATGACCCCACAGTTAATTTGTCCTTAGAAAAATGAGGATATGAAATACTCTATAGGAAAGAATAAATACAATGTCTCAAGTCTGGAGACCTGGTTGGTAGTCCCAGTTCTGTTTGTGACCTGTTATGCAGGTCTTAGAAAAGAACTTTCACATCTCTTCATTTCATTTTCCCACCCTTGTTAACAAAGAAATTACAAATTTTTGATCTGGCAGGCACCTAGGAATAGATGCCCTGTTATTTCTGATTTTATAAATAAACTTGCAATATTGTATCACATTTAGAACATTTAGATGAAAAAATGTCATCCATATCTATAATCTATAGATATGGATGCATCTATAATCTATCATTTTTTGTGTGCCTTTCCAGTCTTCAGCTGTTAGCATCAATTACCCATAGTACTAGTGTCAATATTATGCACTAAACATTTTCTGTATTGCTGCCTTTTCCTGAATGCTTATAATTTTAATGTGTGATATTTCATTTAGTGGTTTTGCGTATCTTAGTTATTCAATTATTCCATTATTTGAAAATTTTGCTGCGATAAGCATTTTTGTTCATAAATAGCCTTTAGTTCTTCAGAAATCTTAAAGATGATGCCTGGGGGTTGAGATGTTTGGGCCAGAGGTTAACATTTTTATTATTATTGGCATTTACTGATGACTTGTTTTTCTTTCCTTTTTTTTTTTTTTTTTTTTTTTAATGTGTGTGTTTGTTATTGTTCCTGGGATTGAACCCAGGGCCTTGTCCATGCTATGTAAGTGCCCTACCACTGACCTACACCCCCAGCCCTGATGACTTATTTTCTTTATGGGATGTTTCTATAACTTTTTCAGGAGTGTGTGAGTCAGTATATCCCCAGTTATGCCAGTATTAAATATGGTAGTTTTTGTATTAACTTTTCTCTGGTTATTTTAAGGTTAAACATATGTGTCCACGTGTCTAGTTGCATTTTTTAATATCTCATTTGAACATTAATATTTTGCAATTTTCAGGATTCCAGTCACAAACAAAAAGTAAGCATTTTAATGAGAATTGTGCATGGCTTGGAACAGTAGTTCTTGAACTTTTTTGACTCATGTGAAGGACACTTTGAATAAATTAAGAGACCTACATTATCTAAATGGAAACATAGAGGTTGTTAAGTGGCTATTTACTCCTACATTTTACATAATCTTGGCACAACTCTCAAGTCAATTGCTCTTGAATTTTAACAACAACAAAAAATTTCAAAAGTTTTCTTGATAATAAACAGGCCAACTAGCTAAGAGAAATTTGAACAAAAGTAATGAGGAACATTACTGGCTAGATGCTAAGACACATAGTAAGATGACTCTAATAGAAGTGGGGAAGTGTTGGTGTGGGGATAGATAGAGACCATTGCACTCACAGATCTCACTCCAGAACAAAGCTGCACACAGAGTGAATGTGCAAAAAAGAACCACGTGGCTGGGGGTGGTGGTAGATGCCTGAAATCCCAGCGACTCAGTTGGCTAAGGCAGGAGGATGGCAAGTCTGAGGCCAGCCTCAGCAATTTAGTGGGAGCCTAA
This sequence comes from Glaucomys volans, assembly GCA_020662805.1. Taxonomy (NCBI): domain Eukaryota; kingdom Metazoa; phylum Chordata; class Mammalia; order Rodentia; family Sciuridae; genus Glaucomys; species Glaucomys volans. The sequence continues at coordinate 267,445 of JAJEJO010000503.1, forward strand.
GCAATTTAGTGAGATCCTCTCTCAAAATAGAAATTGAAAAGGGCTGGAAGTGTAGCTCAGTGTCTCTGCATTAATCTCTGGTTTAAAAAAAAAATCTGAAAAGGAAGGATTATTCTCCTGGCATTGGGATAATCATGGGCATTAATGAAATGGTTGCATCATGAATACACACACACACACACACACACACACACACACACACACTAAAATAAAGCCTGATACAAATTGGTTACAAAATGGCAAAAGGCTTAAAGAGGAGAGATTCATTATACTTCTAATAACTGGAACAAGTAACTTTTTTGGTAGTTTAGACCAAACTAAACAGTAACTTTTTTGGTAGTTTTTGGTGTCCTGAAGCTTTGTCTGTAGGGGCCAAGCAGTGAGTATTTTAGGCTTTGTGGTCCAGATGGCCTCTGTCACAAGTTCTCAGCTCTAATACTGTGGACAAAAACATCAGTAGAGGGTATGTGAATAAATAGAGGAGAGTTATGTCATTGGATCAGTTTCCCACATATCCATTCCCAAAGAGAGTTTTATGCATCTTTTTAATTTTTTTGGTGAACTGTGAAAAAGTAGTAACTTGCAGTGGTTTTAATTTTCATTTTCTTAACTACAACCGAAGTGGAGTGTGTGTGTGTGTGTGTGTGTATGTGTGTGTGTACGTGTATGTTTGGTTCATGTGCTTGCTACTGAGTTTTCCTTTTTGATGAATTACAGGTGGGGTTAACTTACCCCTCTTATTTGACCTTCCTGTCCCTGGTGTTCCAGTGCCCTGGAGACCTCTGTGGTATCTCTAGCTTGATGCAGACCATGAAGTTGCCATTTTGATTCATAAATCATTGCTCTTCATTCACCTTTGTGCCCAAGGGCCTGGGACTTGACATTCAGTTCGTTTTGTTTCAGGTTGTACCTGTCTCCCAAACTGGCCGCTTGGTGGGGACTCTTTGCTTTCGTCAGCCTGACAGTTTTGTTTGTGCTCAGTACCTCTCTTCTTCCTCTTGGAAATTTTTAAGGTGGTGATTATGTGAACATTATGTGAACCTGTCTGGGTCCTTTGGGTCCCGAAATGTAGCTGTGGTGACATCTGCCTTTGCATTTCTGTCCATCCAGAAGAGCAACCCCAGAGCTTGCCTGCTTCAAAGAACCAGCAATGATGTTTCCCTCCTGAATTCTGATGGTTATTTAAGAGATAGAACTGAGAAACTTGCATAAGCCACATAAGAATTCTTAGAGGACACGTGCCGTGAGGTTATTATTATGAGGTAGAAGTGCAATTCTCTTGGGGTTGTGTCCCCATGTCCTTGGTGTGCCACAGTTGAAATTCTGCCTCTGCCCCTCCCTACAATCTTTCCATTCCTGGGTGTGCTACAGGAACCGATACGGTTACGACAGAGACAAACTGGTTTCTCTTCTCTTTTGGGCATCATTGTTTGTCACAATTCTGATCATCATTTCTTTCCCCAGGTTACAAAATTGTAAAATAACTTGTTATATTTACATTTCCTGTTATCTTCCAGGCTTAAAAAGTACCATTTCTAGCATGCCTCTGCAATTCCTTTATTAATAATTGTCCTTTGCATTTGTATCACCTTGCTGTTTACAAGATGCTGTCATATTGATGATTTCTCTGGGTCATCATATCCCTGTGTGGCAAACAGGGCAGGGATTATTATCCCCATTTGACAGATAAGGAAATCAAGGCCCCTGAGATCCAGCAGGCCTTTGCCTCTGGCCACTGTTGGAGGTAGTGTCAAAGTTGTGATTAGAAACATTACTAGGTCTATTGTATGAGTTTCAGGATTTTTAAAAAATTTGAGACATGAATAAATCAGTGATTTTATTTTCTTGTGAGATCTCAGCATGACTGCATTTTCCTAATATTGCTTTTCCTCTATCAATTGGTCTGAGCACTTTAAGAGAGGCCAGTACCTTGAATGTTGCACCTTGCTCAAACACTGAGGCAAATATTTTCAAAGACGATAGAGACCCTGAAGAAACTGCTCCTTCTCTTGTGTTCTTAACTGCTGTAGCCATGATATTAGAGTTTCTTCCCTGAGACTTTCTAGATATAGACTGCCATAAAGCATAACATTTATGGGTTACTGAGTCCTGTTCCTTTTTTAACTATCACAGGTCTCTGTGTTGTGTGACCTTTGTGTTTTGACCTTCAGTTTTAGGGAACAGAAAATTTTTGGAAGTTGTGTTAGGACTTGAATCCAAGTAAATTCCCTCATGAGCACAAAGACTCAGAGTTGTGGAATGTCAGAGATAAAGGGACTTTCATCCATAGACCTCTTCTTGGTTAGAAGTCATGGTCAGTGAATGGTAGAGCTGAGGGAAGAATGCTGAAATTAGATTTCTCAGGCTGCCACCATCTCCCTCTGCACCACTGAGTGCTTTCTGAGTTGAGCCTACCTCTTCTCCCTGCACTGGGAAGTCTGAGAGGGTTGGCTCTGTGCCTGCTCTGGCAAGGCTCTTCTCCACCGTGATGGCTGGAGACCTTAGGCAGATCTGATGGCATAGGCATTCAGGACTTATTTGCACAATGAGTAATTCAAATATATTTTTTGTTGATAAGATATCATCATTGCCCATTGGAAAGCTAAATTGTGAGGAACCTGATTAGTTTTTAAAATAGGGTTTACTATAGGAAATAAATTACTAGATATTTTAAGCAGAGGGTATTGAATATAGGGTATTAGTTGCTTTTGAAGGACTATATCAAGCAGACTGTAGACTGAGTGGCTAGTAATGAATCCCAGAACTACTCATAATTACTCCATTTTATTTGGTTGGGAAAGAGAAAGTCATGAGGCCTCTTTCAAGAACATACCACTTTATTTGTGAACCAGAAATCAAGAAGCCATGATCAGGAAGAGGGTAACTGGACCCTGAGACATGGAGTCTAATTTCCCCCTATCATAGCTGCTTCTTGACAACCACAAAGCTGATGACTGAATATGAGAGCATGGGTGCAGAAATCCCAGGTCTCCTCTACCTTGTTGCCATGCTTCTAAACTGGCCAGAGCAGCAGAAAGATGGCTTCCAGCTTACCTTTGCTTCCCAAATCTCAAGGCAGTGCATATTTTGAAGAGTATCTTTTGCAATCAAACACCTTGTGCAAGGCAGCCTCTGAGTTGATGGGGCAAGTTTGAGTGCTGATTCATCATACCCAACACAGTAAATGTTACAACTTTCACACATGGGAGTGTCCTCCTTACAGCTGAGTATCTAATAGAAACTCCCATGAATCTGGAGTCACAATTGTCTTCTATTAAGTCTCCACTAGTTAGTGTAATTAATTATATAACAGAACAATTTCCCCGATGGGGAATTCCTATTTATCAGAAAAATGCCATAAGGAGGGAAGACCCTGATCTGACCTAGGAGTGTATTCTAAGCTGTTTTGGTTTCAAACATCTTGGAAAGTACTAGAGGGAGATGTGGAATATTATGGCAATGCTCCCCATGTCTGGGGGCAGTTCTTTTGTTAACTTTCCATCCTGTGGCCCCCTCCCTACACTTCCTCTCACTATCTGTAAATGCACATGTAGAATTTGCAATGGGAATCAATGTGAAATAGTTTATTTAAAATATATTAAATGGAGATGTGACCTATGAGCCTGTATTAATTTTTTCTGACTTCTCCTGTAACTCTTATGTAACCCTTATTTACAAATGTGAAATAATTGTTAGTAATCCCCTCTAATTTTATCCTTTCATCCTAGTGGGTAAATTTGGGCACATTTTAGCAGGCCAACTTATTGTCCTTCTACTTTGTAATGAAATAGATATTGTGAAGTCCCCACCGGTAATATTCATGAGTGGGGACAGGGGAGGACAGGTGGTAGAGATGTTATTGAAGTATATAATCTGATTTTATCATCAAAGGTGACATTCCTTTCTTCAGGAGAATGTTGATGAATGGGTGACTTGATAACAGCTTCTGTTAGATTTCTGCCATTTCTTGCTTTCTTTTGCTTCAGCAGAATCTTTTATCCATTCTTTCCTCCTTACTGGGTGCACATGCTTCTAGAGTAGGGAAGCCCCCAAAGCCTTTTCCACTTGTCCCTACTGTGTGCTCTTTGCTCTGAGCAACTGCTGTCACAGATTCAAAGCCTGGGAGGTCTTGAGCCATTTGGAACCTTTGGAGGAGGGGCTGACTCATCCAGGATTCACTTGCACCAGGGAGCAGAACTTCATTATCAAGGTGTTGTAAATAGGTGACTATGGATGCTGTCATCTAAAGATACACTTATGGACAAGGACATTGGTAACAATTATACCAAAACAGCATGGATAAATTGGATGTATGGTCATCCTAGTTATAAGGAACCATGGAAAGCAGTGTTAGAAATGTGTACTAAAATGATTTCCTTTGCTCCTTATTTAGAAATGTGAACTAATCATCAGTAATCCCTTGCACCTTTATCCTTGAGCCCTAATGGGTCCATTTGGACACTTCCCTCCCCCATTCCAACTTAAGAATCACCAGAGTTTGTCTCCATTTCAGCTCTTTATAACTTTTTCAAAATCTTCAAGTTTACTTTCTTTTTTATATAATAATCACTTGCTGAGCACTGATGACAGGATAAACCAGTATTAAGGGACTAAGGAAAATAAAGCTGAGAAAAATGTCATCTTTGTCCTTTGTTCACTCACAGTCAGTGCTGTGGCATTATTTTGAGACACTGGGTTTTCTACCTGGCTCACAGTCTAGGGGAATTAATTTTGTGCTTCTCCCCAGTTGAAGTGTATTCTGCCGATGTAAAAAGACTTCAATGCACAAATAATGGTTTTTATCAATTTGTTTATTTTATACTTGAGATATTGTTTTGGATTTGACATGAAGAAACAATTTTTTTAGTCAAAGAAAACTTTCAAAGCTATTGGTTTGGGATTTAAAATATTGTTATAATTCTGTAGCTAAAAGGATAGTTGGGAAAATACAAAGGGAAGAACTGAACTGATGACACTTGAAACACGGAAGGACATAAAGTGAATAGGAAGCAAATAAACTGCCTTAAATATGTGAAGGATGGTTGTGTACTGAGGTTTGTCGAGATCGGTGGACTCTGTGCGAAAATAGGTTTTGGCTACATTGAACTCTCCAGCAGTTATCACTTTCCTGCTATGGAAGGAGCTGCCTTCTGAGGAAGGGGCTGCCTTATGAGGGCTGCTTTATGACCTTGCCATTGGACATATACAAGGGAACTCTCAGGTGGTGAACATTGGCCTGAATACCACATTAGAATACCTTCTTAACAATTTCCCAACTCATGGATGTGGAATTTCTGTTTGGGTGAATGTCGAATAACTAGCTCCCATTTTTAAAATGTCTTTTGTGTGTGTGTGTGTGTGTGTGTGTGTGTGTGTATGTGTATGTGTGTGTTTCCTCCAGAATATTAGCAAATTTAGTACATTTTTCATGCAGTTTGAGATTTTTGTAATTGCATAGAGGTCAATCATTGATAAAAATGCAGAAGTCACAACATTATACTCTCATCAAGAAAAATTTAAAAGGGAATAACATCCACTGGTATGATTCTGAAAGTGATCTGAAACAGCCTGGTTCATTTTTACTCAGCTGCCATTGGTGAGTGCCTCACCAAAATTTGTCTCTGTTTCAAAATCTTGAAATTAAAGTGGAATAACTTCCAACATGATTTAAGAAAAAGGTCACCAGTTGAAAATGGTTTCTATTGTTTTTTCTATTAAATGTGAAATTGCAAAACTAGCCTTCCTTATATAATTCAAATTTATAATACATTCTAATGAGAAACTTCTCTTTTTTTCATACCATTTCAAACACTGAGAAACAATTTCTTTAGGCGTTTGGATTGGTGTTAAATAAAAGTTATTATTTCAAAGCGTATAATGTGTGAAGTTGATTGTCTTTGTTTTCTAAAACTAACTTGTGGTTCTTGAAAGTTGAGAATTTATATCTCCCTCTGCCCTGTTTTATTTTTCCATTATCTGAGCACTTAAAAAATTTAACTTAGGAATATTATATTTTGACAACAGGATGAAGATGATTTTATTTTTTAACAGGTGACAATTTTACTAGCACTTGCTAGTAATTAAAGGTGACAAGTAATTAGAGACACAGATTATACTGGAAACTTTATAATAATAATATCTGAATTCAATAATATCAACTCAAATTATAATGTTCAAACTCAATGCAAAAGCTCTGAGATGGTTTCCGTACAATGGTTTTGTCATAGGGTATGAACAACACATTGACAGATGACAGTTTTGTGAGCAGTGTGATGTTCAAAGGCTCACATATGGCGGTTCACACCATGTCTTCTATCTGTGAACACTCTTATTTGACTCCATGTAGTTGTAAGGACTGAATAAACAGCGTCACAGAAACACACATTATGGTCAGGGGTAAACATGGCCTAAGATTCATCTGTAGTGGCCTCATCTTCATTGAAAAACAAATTAAGTGTTTCTACTTTTTCTAGTTACACATAAGATAGAAAATTTTCTGTTATCCTGTTTATTTTTATTGGGATATCAAAGTGAATTTGCAATAAAGGAAAATACAAACAAAATTATTAAAAATTAAGAGCAATTAAAACATCCCGCAAGTGCTAGTAAACTTCTATGGCTTGTCCAATGGGCACAGCAGACATGTAAACAGATAACTAAAACACAGTGTTTATGTGTTTAATACGTGTTTGAACAAGCTGTCAGGGGAACCAGACGAGTGAGCAGCAATTAACTTGCAGACCTACCCACTTATTGGTAGGGTTAGGAAGAGAAGATTCCAGATAACCACTAAGGCTTCCTTTGAGATCAGATTGTGATTTTTCCCATCATCACTTTCTCATCCTTTTGGAGGGCAAAACCTTTGTGTGTTAGGCACCCAACATGTCATCTTTATAAATCCAGATTTCCACTTTCAGAAGTAGATTTACTGAGCTCAGAAGAGCTTAAGCCGTTCTTTGCCCCTCTGTCCTGGCCTTGAACAGAAGAGCAGTCTGTTGCTAGGATTAGAGAATTGGAGATACCTCCTTAGGAGCAATTTCCCCACCTAGCACAGGGCATTCAAGGGAGAAGCCATACCATTACAGAACATAAGTTGTTGTCGTGGAAGGAGATTTTGGAGATAATCTTGCTAATTGTTTATTATTTTAGAGCTGGGGAAACTAAGGTCCAGAGAGAGTGAATGATTTCATGCTCACTTGGCTTGTAGAACCTTTGCCATTACTGTGACCCTAAGATGTAAGGCTGGGGTCACACATCTGCTCTGATTTTCAATGATATGGGTGCTGACTTTCTTGGTGGAGAGAATCTTTACTCATCTGTCCATTTCAATGCCTTTCATCTACTTCATCCTGTCTATACAGCCAGCAGGAGTGTTTTTACTTGCTTAGAAAAACTTACCCGCTGCAGAAGCTACTAGTAGGCAGAAAACCTGAATTTGAACCCAGCGTCTGATATGTTTTCATTGCTCTGATGTATTTGATAAGCTTCTCTACATGTTGTTTTGAACACTGAACTTAAAGTAGAAATAAAATGCATCAGTTCCTAAGGTTTCTCTTCTCTGGGACTCTCAGTGACCTCTTGCCTCCAGAATAACCTATCTGGGCACTTGTCAACCATTTCTGTTTTTTTCCATGACTAACAGAAATTGTGGCAAACAAAAGGCCTGTTAGTGAGTATTCGTTCCACTCTCTCCTTAACCTTCTCTGGAGAGTCCTGGTCTTCCAGCGCTATTGTTTCCCTGTCAGGGTTGATCGTTTCCTTCTCCAGTGACATTGTGAATCTGAAGTGAAAGGGCAGTGTAGGGGCATGTCTCCATTCTGTCACGCTTCTTTATCAAAGACGACTACTTGTCTGGACCTGGTACTTCTCTTGGCTGCTTTTTGATTCATTTGGGATCGTCAGATGTATTTGGTCTTTTCTTGTCACCCACAGTGTTGCCAGGAACAGGGAGTACACTGTTAGCATTCATTTCTGTGGGTACTAACTGTGCAAGACAGGTCTAATGTGTCAATTCCTGCTCTCACTTCCTTCGCTCCACACTCCCCAGTCTGTGGGGCTCCTAGGAGCTCATGCATTGTTTGATAAGAAACCTCAACCTACTTAATTCGTGGACTTGTGGGAGAATGATGGAACATGAGCATTGGAAGGAATGGTAAGAGGTGCCCAATCTTTAGTTTACAGATGGGGAAAGGCACTGAGGTTCAAGGAGGTTGGGGAACGAAAGTCATTGAGCCCATTAGTGACTGAGCAAGAAATTACGCTCAAGCCCTCTGCCTCTAAGTCTGGAGCTGTTTCCAGTATTTCCGAGTGTCTCTCAGCGCCTATATAAAGGCTTGGCATTTCTGTAGAGTCGTTCTCTCGTTACCCCTTCTGAGCAATGCCAGCTGTCCATGCAGAGAGTGGGGCATTTAGCCAGTGTTGGGCCAAAGCTGTCTGTAAAGACAAGTTGAGTGAATACATTGACATTTTCAGCCCGTGGCAGATCCTGTTTTGCCCTTCCGGCTCTATCTGACCCGATGCTTCAGAGGAAGGGTGATTACATTTGCTGTTCAACTAACAATTGTGTGTAATTTTCAGCCTGCCTTATTCTTCAGCGCTGTCTTCCCACGCTTCCATCACATGCCACAGCATATCTGCTTCGTAATTACACTGGTAGGGACTTACCTACGCCGTTTGGAAAAGGTTTGCCTAAAGTGCTTATTTACTTGTGAATAATAAATCTTGATTGATACCTTGGTAATCTCTGAGATCAATCCAAGACTCCCTCCCACAGTGGGGAGGGTTGAAGAGTCAGGGAAAAGGGTGACAAAAAAAAAGAAGAAGAAAAAAAAGAGTTGTTCTTCCTCACTGATGAGCTAAAAGAATTATAGATGATTTGAAATCTCCAGGCCTGACTTTTGCTTGGTGTTAGCTATTTCTACAGTCAGAATCTTCCATACAGTCCTAAAAACTTGTGAGCAGGTCTGTCATTAGTGCTTATCTAATCTAATCACCACATTTCTAGAGAAGAACACTGTATTCCAGAGAGAGCGGAAGTTGTACTATATGTTCATGGCTGAGCTGAGACTGGAAGATGGGTCTGAGTTCCAAAGATCCGGCATTCTCCAGCCAAATACCAGCAAGCAGGAAAGGATAAATAGCTGTACTCTCAAGAGGGAAGCACATTGTACTATTTTAATAGATGATTAAGAAAGCAGTTTTGAAATTGCAGGAAGGTACTGATTGTATATACAGAGAAAAGGTAAAGGAAAATCCTTCAAAGATTTAGGAAAGTGTTATTTAAAATATACCTGCTTGTTTAAATGAAGAAAAAGTGGCTGAGGGTCATGAATGTAAAATCTGCCCCCAGCTGCTCCTGATATTTAAGTCACAGCACCTCACCCTCACAATTCTGCTGCCAAAATGGTGGTGTTAATTTCAGCTACTTCCCTCAATATCATTGATTTGCTCAGCCAATACTGACCAAGAGCCAGGCCTTGAGTTAGTCACCAAGGGAGATCTAGAGACTAATGTATTTTAATTAGAGATTAATATAAATGCTTTAAGTCAATCATTCTCAACCCTTGAATCAGAATATATTCATAAAGGATCTGGGGATGCAGCTCAGTGGTAGAGTGCTTGCCTACCATGCAGAAGACCTTGGGTTCAATCCTTGGCACCACAACTAAATAAATATGTGTACAGAGCCCATATGAGTTTAGTGTGTAGCTTTTAAAAATGACTGTTTGGGGGCTGCACCTACAGCTCAGTGGTAGAGCCCTTGACTAGCATGTGTGAGGCACTGGGTTTGATCCTTAGCATCACATAAAAATAAATAAATAAAACAGAAGTATTGTGTTCATCTACAACTCAATATTTTTTTTTAAATGACTATTTGAAGCTTGTAGTATGAGATGTTAGACCATGTAATGGTTTGTGTTTTTAAAATTTTGGTGGTCTATATAAATGTTTATAGAATAGAATATTGACTTTGGAGAGAAAAGAGGAAAAAAATGTGACCAAGTGCTAGTTAGTTCTGCTTTTGTGAATGACAGCAAGCTGGCACTCACATCATCTCTTTAGAGAGGCACAGTAGCTTTTCTAGTATTAGCTATCACTTTACCTGTGACCCTACGTTTTTCTCCTGTAGAGAAGGGGCTTGATTATCCTTTGGTCTTTTTTTAGTCATTTTCATTCTGTGGTGCCTTGATTAATTGGGTCTATTGACTATTGGCTTCATCAGTTTCTTTCTGTGTGACTCACTATGGTTCAGTTTGAGGAAACAGAACAGGGAAGACATCATAGCTGGTAGAATCCAAGAGGTAGGAGTGGAGATAATAAAGCAAAATCTACCACTGCTAGAGACCATGGATTTGGGGTAAAAAAAAAAAAAAAGAATCTAACTGTTAGTTGCATTTGTTAGTTGTTTCCTTGAACAAGTCATTTCACAACTTAGAGCCTTACAACCTTACATGTATGTGTTGTGTGTGTGTGTGTGTGTGTGTGTGCGTGCATGCACGTGTGCACATGCATGAGGTAGTGGGGATTGAACCCAAGACCTCTGCATGCTAGGCAAGCATCACTGCTTGGCAACATCCCCAGCCCCTACTATGCTCTCTTGCCTTGCTAACTGTGGATAATAATGCTACCTCATATGGCAGTGGGATGACTCTGTGGCCATTGGAAGATCACTTCTCAGATAGCATGTCTTAAATGCATAGTTGCTATTTATTGTCAGTCTGTGGCTTTTGTATACCCCCTGGGTAGTTAGAAGGACATGACAGAGGAGCAACAGAGAAGGTAATAAGAAAAAATTATTAATTGCTTTTCATGAACACAATTCCTGGAAAATCAGTTCTCATGGTGCTGGGGCTCTGAGCCTCCCTTTGCAGCAGGCACCTTGCTTAGAGGAGGGCCATTGCTCTTGTTTTCCTCTCTTCTGATGGGGTTGTGTATTTTTAGAGCCTCTTTGGGGATCTTCCGTTTCACTTCTTGCTTTCATGATGATTATAAGCCTAGAGTGAAACCTATCTAGAACCAGAGGAAGTAAGAGCAGGGTGAGTTTTGGTCTAGCAGAACCAGCTCTTACCAGTGTTTTTCTTTGTGTTTACATTAGGTCTCTCTGAATGCTGAGAAGCCCCAGCTGACTTGCTAATTCATCCATTCATTATACTTTTTAGGTTTCTTCAAATTCATTTATCAAATGGAAGGGCTATATTAAAGACTTCAGAGAAGGAAAATACTGTAGAATATCAAAGTCATTTGGAACTTTACAGATGACCAGTTTGCATATGTCTTCCCTTGCTAAACATCACTCTGGAATAGCTGAGACTAGAACTAGGGCCAGAGGAACTCTATGTCTATATGACTGCATTTATTAACTGCCATGGGTCCATCCCACATGGACTAATTTTTCTTACATGCATTAGATTTCTATTCAAAGATAAAAGTTATAGTTGCATATATCTTTACTGAGACCTTTGAAAAGAAAGCTCATTTTCTTTTTCAGACCATTCCCCAACTGTTTTTTCCCCACATTCTTCATTTCAGGACAGCTGATCTGTCTCTGTCCCTCAGATATGTCCTTCTTTGTTTCTGTGTTATTATTGCCAGTCCTTGTCCTTGTTGTTGCTCCAGTTACCTTTCAGAATCTCTCAGTTTTAAAAGTTCTGGCTAAGGGCTACCCCTGCCACACCTGTGCTAGCTCCTATATCAAACACCAGCATTTCCCATATGTTTTCTGTGTTACTCTCTCTCTCATTACCCACATACAAATATATCTTCCTCAGACAGACATTAAGTTACCCAAGTAAAGGATGAAATTCTGATTCATCTGGAGCTCTGGTGATAAACATATAAACTCATTTACTTAGTAAATTAGTAGTTATTGTTATTGAGTGCCTATCATGGACTAGACTCTAGGATTGGAAACCAATAAGCACTTCTGCTGTCAGGGATTCGAGAGTTCACTTGAGGATGCAGGCACACAACCAGACAGGGTACCATGTGATGATGTGTCACGGCAGGGAGCCAGGAGCTGTCTACCTGTAGGGACAGGGCACAGGGTATGAACTGAAGGACAGAGTGCGTGGCTTATGTCTTTAGGGACAGCTGAGTGATGTGTAATCAGTGAGAAATCCTTTTTAACTGAGAGGTAGCTTCTTTGAAAGGGAGCAGAGTTGAAACCTAGAGGAAATGAATGAATTTCTGGTGACCCAAAAGTCCTGAAAAATCATCTTAGAAGAAGCATAAAACTACTGCCACTGTTATAGAAATTATTAGAAATATAATTAGTATCTGTTATTAAAAAGATGTCATATTATCATGTCTAAATGACCTTACACTGAATCTTGATAAACCTTTAAAGATCAGATAATTCTGATCATTAGTAAACTATTCTAGACAGTAGAATAGGATACCAAGCCCCCATACTAAAACTTAATATGTAAAATGAGCAGAGATGAAAATACTATAGAATAATCTTATTTATAAGTTTATGTACAAAAATTGTAGATTAAACACCTACATAATTCATCAGGGTATGAAAACACCACAAATATGACTTTATAGGATTTATTCTAGGAATGCAAAGATGGTTTAGTATCTGGAAATCTATCAACACGTTCCATTATACTACCAAATTAAGAGAAGCAAAAAAGAGATGATTGTATCCCCTATGGAGGGGAGCTAGAAGTTCTAGGCAGGTATATGTGGCTGAGAGAGAACTGTAATCATTCATTCACTCTTTTTTGCATAAGATATCCTTCTACTGGCTTGTTGGCCGGGCATTGTGCTGGTACAGTGAGACTAGGCAAGTTCCCAGCTTTTGGGGGCAGATAGGTTAGTAAATAAATTGCTTCCTTGTGGATTGTTGTAAGTTTAAAAAAAAAAGTATTAGAAGAATCCAGAAAAGGGATGAAGCTACCCTTATTGGGGTAAGTCAGGGAAACAATCACAGAGTCAGAGATATTTGAACTGGGGCAAAGAAAAGGGAGAGAGGTGGCATTGCTAAACGTGGGCATAGCTTGAACAAGTGTTCAGAGTCATGAAAGTCCATTATGAATTTTGGGAATGGTGTCTGTGAGTCATTGTTGATATGGAGAAGAATGGCAAGAGAAGATGCTTGTAAAGGGCATCTGCAAACACCTGTGTCCCTCTCAGGAGATTGAGCCACAAGTGCCTCCATAGGGAGGGCAGGGTCAGTGCTCATTCTTGGTGCTGGGCTAATTGAAGCAACTATGGAGGTACTGGTTTGCATACTGATTCTTAAGATTTAATTTTTTTTTAATATATATTCTCCTGGAAGCTGCTTTTTCTTTGTGTCTATAGTATATCTGAAAATGCCAAGATGCTACAGTCAATAAGTTACATAGAATTGCTTGGGATATGTGCATCTTTGTTTTAGAAACTAGTACATTTTGTATTAACCCATTTCTAAATGTTTCTATTTTGAAATAACTTCAGATATACAGAGAAGTTCCAAGTATGGTATTAACCTGTTTTTAAAATGTACAATTAAAAGGTATATTACATATTTACATGGTGCATTAAAACTTAAACCTTTGATCTGATTTATTCCTCACTTAATTTCACATTAGACATGTGGCAAGTGAAATAGTTACTTTTGTCCTCATTTAATAGAAGACTGAGACTGTTAAAAACAAAAATAAAATTGGTGTTTCTTGGGGTGGGGGATATACAGTGGTAGAGCTCTTGCCTACCATGTACGAGTCCCTGGGCTCAATCCCCAGCGTGTGCGCACACACACAATGTGCCTCAACCCTGACACATGCACTTGGTTTGGTACTTAATTTTTTTTCCCCTCAAATGATTCCAAATGTGCAGATTTAAGAACTAAGAGCATAACTAACAGATATTTATTGGTCGTTCCTCTGTGTTGTGCCATACCTTAGTGGTGGTTTAGTAAAGAACAGTGCGATCACCGGCTTCAATGACAGGTGTCAGGATTCCCAATCAGAGTATTCCTCCTTGAGTCACGTTAGCCTATTCTCCTGACAAAACTCCACCTCAAGATGTTTTCATCCTTGTAAGATGGTCATGTAATTGTCAGTGACTTTCTGTGAGAGGAGAAGCATTCCTTTCCCCTCACTTTGCATAGCACTTAATAGCATATAAAACATATTGTAAAACATATTATAAAAGTATTGTTTCATTGGTTGGCATAGAAGATCATTTAAATCTTAGCTGTTCTATAGTGGAGGTGTCTGGGGCACTGGAGAGGGTCCAGGGTCATGCCATTCATCCTCAGTGTGCGTTGATGTTAATTCCTGGGCTGCGCTGTGTCCCATCTCTCCTCTTCCACAGTATCTACTGCTATGCCATGTGCCGAGGCCCTTTTTTTTCCTTCCTGCATTTCCTTTGCTCTTTGTCTTTCAGACATCTGGAGGTAATCATGTAGTCCTCTTAATTAATTCAGTTCAATTAATAAATTACTAGGTGGGTTGGGGCTGGGAGTGGGTTCATGGTACCTTCCGGGCCTCCCATGCTGGAGAGCTCTTGCAATCAGGCTTGGAGAGCCCTTTTTGGCCCGCTGCATGGAGGAGTGGTTGGCTTATTCCTGCAGAGGAGACTTCACTTTCCTCTCTTCACACAGTGCATATAATCTGATCAGAACAGCATCCAGGCTGGGCTGGTTGTTTCCCATATAAAGTTAAGTTTTTCCTAAATTTCCAACAGAGTGTCTGCTCAGTGTAGCTCTTGATGGACATCTCTTTGTTGTTTAGGGATGACCTATGCATTACAGTTGTGGAATATTCTACCCTTTGCCACTACATGTCAGTAATTGTTCCAGGCATTGTGGCAACCAGTGTCCCCTACCTCCCCATCTCCAAGTGCTCCTTGGTAGGAAGCAGAGCTGCTCTTTGAGGGGACTCATTTTAAACTGTTCTGCTAGGTACCTGTTAAGCTCCTCTTACCAAAATTAGCTTTTATTGTTTCCTTAATGCCTGCAGGATGAACATAAACTCCTCAGGTGTGCATGCAAAGTTGGCTCACCTTGTTTCTATCACATGTTGCCATTCCTCTGCTGGTATTTTTCTAAGTGCTGGTATTTTTCTGCCTATGTGACTTTCCTGCTGTTGTTCAGGCTCAGCCTCCAGTCAGGATTCAGGGCCCAGCTGGATGGCTCTCTTCAGTGAGGTCTTGCTGGTTCTGCTCCAGGCAAGAGGGATCTTATCCTTTTCTGCCTCCTAGCAACACATTTTAAAACCTCACTGAGGTAACATCACTTCATTTAGGTATCACAATTTAATTGGTATAGTAATCGTTTTAATAGATCATTAATAAAGTTGAAACTTTTTCCCCAATTTCCTACATAGAAACTTTTTTCATGTTAGGAAACTTTTCTTTCCCCCATCTACTTTTCCAAGAGTATGGGATACTGAAACAAGTAATTATTGGAGGGGAGATATTCATGTATGAGGCACTGTCCTCTTCTTCATCCTCCTTTTCCTCCGCCTTTGCTCCCTATTCCTGCCTGCCTTCTCCTCTTCCTTCACCTCTTCCTTCTTCTCTTTCTGATGATATCTCTTCCTCCCTTCTTTTTCCTTTTTCCATATTCTTTCACCCTTCTTATCTCTTCCTTCATTTTTCTTCTTTCCAGAGAGCTTTATAAAAAGTCCTTAGGCATGGATTAAAATGAAATAACTGTGAAGTGAGGTATGCCACCTTCACTTTCATGCTTCCTTAAAAATGGTGTTTATTTCTTTTTCATTGCAGGTTCCAACAATGTCTCATCCATCTTGGCTGCCACCCAAAAGTACTGGTGAGCCCCTTGGCCATGTGCCTGCACGGATGGAGACCACCCATTCTTTTGGGACCCCAAGTATTTCAGTGTCTACACAACAGCCACCCAAGAAGTTTGCACCAGTAGTTGCTCCAAAACCCAAGTACAACCCATACAAGCAACCTGGAGGTGAGGGTAAGTGCTGGCATTTCAGATTTTGGTGTCCACTATGGGAAAATTCAGTCTAATGGAAGTGATTTGTAGTGTACTGTTGTGTGGGGGCAAAAGGTAGCTCATGAATTAATTCACAATGTATTTAGCTTAGTTTTAGACTATCAAAAGTTAATGAACCTCCAATAATTACCTAGACCAGTCCCTTTTTGAGAAACAAAGGGATCAAGACCTCACAAGGGTTGTATGTCTACTGTTATATAGCTATAAATAGGATTAGAGTCCAAACTGGACATATGACTTCTTCATTCAAAGCTTAATGTCCTCATGCTGCCTTATCCTCCATCCTCAATCCTTTCTCTCATGGGGATGTGTCTACCATCCAGTGGTTCCTATTACTATTGATGGCTCCAAATTGTTGCCAAGCAATAGTCTGATAAGAAACCCATAGGAAGTGAATCTAGTTGAGTGCCTAGAATTATTTTCCCTTCTCTGGCTCTTTCTGCTGCCTTAGGCTGCTGGAGGATGAAGTTGTCTTCAGTGCTCTATGAGGTCCTCATTTGTGGAAGCTCACAGGCAATTCTGAGTGAAGCCTTAGATTCAGGGGGTTTTAATAATAATGCATTCAGTTTACGCCAGGTGGGGCCTGAAGGTCTGCCCAAACTGTGCATTCACACATGTGGATATGCACACTTTTGTGTTAAACTGGACAGGCGGTGCAAATGCTGCTGTACTTCTTGGTTGAAGTAGTAGTATATTTTTGCTGGTCAATGTCAGCAGTTCATTCCAACCAATGAAACTATAACTTAAAACTAACACACAGAAGAATGTTGTGCTTCTCGAAACTGAGAAAGAAAAGGTAGTGGAAGGAAAATCAGCTGGTCTTTCCCTATTTTTCACCCCATTTCTCCTTTAAAAAGATTATCTTAGCCTTTCCATGATTTTTTTCCATTGCTTCTTGGATAGTATTTGCATGTTTGCTTTAGGAATATTTCACAAGACTTTTCCATGTTCTGTGTTAACGTTTAGTCTTTCTCTTTTCTTCCTGTTCCTCTCCTGCTCCCAGTAAATACTTTGCTAGTCTGTTAGTGTTTTAGGACTGATGTCAGAAGCCGGGTTGAGATGTCTAGACGTCTAGCTTGTGTAAGGTGTCTGAATGCCTAGGAAGGGTGTAGGGAGGGTCAAGTACCAGCATGCCGGAAGCTGTGGCTATGGATGTTTGGGTGTCCTTTCCCCAGAAAAGGTGACAAGACCTTTAGAGAGTTGCTGTGGAAAAACAACAAATGAAGCCCATAGTACTCTCCTGTTCTCCATAGCAGTGCTTGAAGTTTTATTGCCCTTGAAGGAGACTGCATCTTTACTACTAATCAGGGCCTTAGTGAAACTGGTTTTCTTTCACTCATCATTCTTTAGTGATTGTGAGGCTTGGGAATGGGATCTGGAAGAGGATTGCTCTCACGAGGACAGGAGGAGTCAATGGCTTCCTCATTTGTTTTCTCAACAATGTTGAGAAAAAGTAGCATTGCTACTTTTTCTCCTATCTTTGCAGATTACTCAGAAGAACTTCTTTGAATAGGAAGGGACTAAAGACTTAGTTATAGAGTAAGGTGGAGGCAATGTGAAGAAGTCTTAGCAGGTATGATAGTTGATGTCATGCCTGAGGGTTAGGCTATATACTGCAGGTTCTCTATTAAGTAGGCTGATAAATACACATATGATGTAACAAGACAAGAGACACATACCATGCCCTTTTAGACTTTATTCTGAATGCCTTGACTTGCAGTGAATTAGCCCCTTGGATGACTCCCCTGCTTTTAGATGCTGCAATTCTCCAGACACCTTGGAATAAACTCTGATTTGTTTGTGTACTCTGTAGTTCATCACTCTTTGCCCCTTCTTGCTGGGCCAGTCCACATGCTATTACTTCTAATTGAAATCCTATATGTGTCACTTCCCCCCAAATGTCTGGTATGGTCTAGATCTGAAGTAATCACTCCCTTCCCTGGGTTTCCAACAACATCTTATTCTGTGACTGTCACATTTCTTTGCCTTTTGTTATTACACCTGCTCTTATTCTGTCACCTTTTCAACATGTAGTATATGCCAGGCACTAGATTTTTCCATTATTGTACTATTGCCTTTTCGTTATAACTATGAAATGTGTTTTTCCCATAAAGAAATGGAAGCTTAGCGAGGGGAGGTGACATCTCTGTAATTTGTGGCTGGAACTGTGGTCTCCATCCTCTTGCCAGCAGCTTCAACCTCCTCTTGCACTTCTATTTACCTTGCTCTTCCCATTCCTGGAGCTTTGCAGTCCAGCACCTGTTTAACCACTGCTCCCTTCACAGAACCAATTTCGTTTCTCACCTTGATATTTTGTCTGTAACCTCTGGGGTCTGCTTTCTCCTCCTTAAACTCTAACTGTGAAAGCATAAAAGTACCCACATTTTCCACATCAACTTATATTTATGTGATACCCATATGTTGTAATTTTCTTTTATAAGATATTCTGCTAATAACCTTTTTCTAAAGGGCTTTGGCACACTTAAAAGTGGGGCATGCTATTTCCCAGTTAGTAGCTTTTTATACCTTAGGTTCTTTTATTTTATTCCCATTGTTCTGCTACTTTTCATTAATTTTTGTAAAGGTTTGTGTTTCCTCAGCTGTCTTCAAATGCTCCTACATTTCCAAATACCCTTCTGGGTCTAATACTGTGAGCTTGTCCATTTACCTGTCTATCTGCATCTGTGGCTATTTTATCTTCTTATAGATTTTATGGTGTCAATTGTTTCATTTTCTGTGAAATTATTTTGGTATGTATTGATGATTTTGTTCCATCAACTCCTTTATTCTATATTGATGAGGAAAACATCATATTGCAATATTCTGCTCTTTAAAGCTCCACCATTTAATATGATTTGTTCTGCAATCTGGGTTCCTTCTTTGCTTTTAAAATAGAACAACATAGAAGCAACAAGACAAAACAAAAACAAAGTCTTAAACTTTGATGGCACAACAATATATATTTCTTCTTCTGTTCTTGGTAGATAGTAAAGTTTGTGAGTTTTCCTATACTTCATTCACTCTAGGAATTAGAATCTCTATTACTCTCTCTCTTCCTACTCTTTCTTGCTGTTTCTTTTAATAGTTCGACTGATTGAATTTTGGTGATTTTTAAAAATCCATCATTGTAATAGATACTCATCTAGAATGATTTGTAATGTTTACAAGTGTGTAAACTTGGAGTTGTCTTATGGCCTAGAATGGACAAATTTCTTTCTTACTTTCCCTCCCTCCCTCCCTCCCTTCCTTCCTTCCTTCCTTCCTTCCTTCCTTTCTTCCTTCCTTCCTTCCTGTCTTTCTCTCTCTTTCATACTGGGAGTTAGACCCTGGGGCACTTTACCATTGAGTTACATCCCCAGTCTTTTTATTTTCATTTTAATACGGGGTCTCACTAAGTTGCTGAGGACCTTGCTAAGCTTCCAAGACTGGTCTTAAGCTTGTGATCCTCCTGCTCAGCCTTCTGAGTCACTGGGATTACAGGCATATGCCACCATACCCAGCTAGAATTGATTTTTTTCTGAATCTCTGAAATAACTTTAAAAATATTGTATGTTAAAGTTTTGAAAAGTGAATCTCTCAGGGCCCAGGTGAAGATAATGCTTTCAGTCGAATCCCTTTATGTTGGTACAATCCTTTCTAGTTTATTTGGTACTTTCATTTAATTCTTTTAATTTTCAGAAGAGAATTTTTACTGTAGCTCTCTGAGGTACATGGAACAGGTATTATTGCCATTTCACTGATTGGTGGGCTATCAAAAGTAAAATAGCTTCTTAAAGTACGATGGAGCTAGTAAGAGTATCTAGAACTCTGAGCTGATTTTCAGGGACTCTTGTTGTTTGGTTAGACATCTTCACATCCTTTTAAACTCCATTGTTTTATTATTCTATTATTCTTCCTTGAGATTACTTTCAAAATGGTGACTCTCTTCATAAAGTATTCCTACATACTACCTTGCACACTTCTATACGATATAAATTAGGCCTCTGTTTCCACCTTTGCTTACATTGTTCTACCTAAGCTTTTAAAGTAGATCAGGAGAGGGGAGATATATTTTATTAAATGGAAGTCCTAAGCTGGAATTTATTTTACTATATCTTTCTGTGCTTTCTGCTACCCTGAGGTTATTAATCCATTCCATGGAGAAGAAATCATTATAAATCACTGCTAATGTGAGATTGGCACAGTCCCTATAACAAAATGTCCTTACAACATAACTGATGGAGTCTCCATGACAGAGCTGACATCTGAGCTTGTTTTATTTACACTTTCTGTCTTGGGCCCATTTTCTTGCACTAATCATGAAGTCTTTGGGTAGGCGAACCTGAAAAGAGCTTTCAGGTTGTTCAGTCTAGTTCTTCCCTTTGTCAGATGTGAAGACATACTCTGAGATGGCAGGGAAAGGCTTTCCTGAGGTTACCCTAAAGGTGAGAGGTGAACTGGGTCCAGAACCCAGGTTTCCTAATTGTACTCTTTCCACTTTACCACTACTGGCTACCAGAGAAGGCAAGATTGGCACTTGGATCCTTGGATTGACGATTGCTGGGTTACCAATACTTGGTGGAGAGTTAGCCATTAGTGATTTGAAGTTATGTGTTATGGATTGGCAATACACCTTTGTTTTGTCAGCAGAGAAGTAGTATGTGAGGAAGAGGGATGTCCACTGTGGCAATATATTTAAAGAATCATTTAGAATGTAGTACTTGCTATTTCTGTCTCAAACAGATAGGACAGTTTGGTGCTGTTT
This sequence comes from Glaucomys volans, assembly GCA_020662805.1. NCBI lineage: Eukaryota > Metazoa > Chordata > Mammalia > Rodentia > Sciuridae > Glaucomys > Glaucomys volans. The sequence goes on from JAJEJO010000503.1 coordinate 288,147, forward strand.
CTTGTCTTCCTGTTAAGGAAACCTCTTTCCATTTAAACCTGAAGTCATCAGTGGAAGAACATGGCAACATCTAAATATTTAGACTCACCATGTGCTCTGCGCTCTCTGGAGTTTTGTAGTCCTTGTTCGCATGCAAAGTGACACTTGCCTGTGACTTTGGAGGTACAGATGGGAACCATCTTTTTTTTGTAGTCCTGACAGTCCTGTTAAATTGTGAGCAGTCACAAACGAGTGGTCGCAGTGTCTCCAATGCTAGTTATAATTATGCATAGTGTACCAGGAGAACAGTCACAATGAGACTCTAATGAGACTTGGGTTTGACTGGCATGCCCCTTTTCTGGATCAGAGTAAGCATCTTGGGCCTCATCTATCACTGTGAAGTGCAGTATATGAGTTTGAATTTTCAGGTCCTCAGGGGGTAAAAAGGACAAGTTGTTCATTTATTAAAAGATCAGATATTAATTGTATTAATTTGATTTTTACATTGCATCTTCTTACAGAGAAAATAACATAATTCTGGGGATGCCGTTAGATCATGCCAGACTGTCAAAACTTTATCAGATCTGGAAGCTGTATGGTGCAGCACTGGCTTGATGGTCTGGGCATTTATATTAGCCTCAGTTGTAGCACTTGACCTTGGGTGTGACATATTTTTATTCTACCACCATTTCCTTAATTTATAAATTAACTGGCAGTATTAATTACCTTTAAGATTGTTTTGAGACTCAAATATAATGGTATGTGTGAAAATGCCTTTGAAACAAAATACCTTACAGCTCTAAGGAATTACTATTGTATGCTTATTCAATAGTCACTTATATAAAATAGATTTGGTGCCCAGACACTTATCTAGGGCTGAAGTAACAAGACAGAAAGTTATCCTTAACCTCATGGACTGTATTTTCTTTCTATAATAAACATGACTTATTATTGTTATTAATTATAGTGAGTACTATTCATCAAATGATAAAATATTATTTGTTTAATAAATGAATTTTATAAACTAATACATACTCTTGCTAATAATTATTCAAAATTATAAAACAAATTCTATAATACTAATAAAGATATTCTAGTATAAATATATTATTACTAACACTGGTATCTATAAATAATGATATAATGATATAATGATAAATATTATTAGCGACTAATAATAGTGATAGGAATGATAATGCCAGGATATCATAAACTATAGAATTCTGAAACTGGCAAGCTAAATCTGTGTGTCCTAAATGAGAGCAGTAAATTCACTGATATATTTCTAGGAGGTGCTAGAACTTTGTCTGGGAATGCTGGTCAACAAAAGAGAATCATTGAATGCAGGCAGGATAATTGTTCGTTTAGAGACTTGGCAAGGCCAGGTGGCTTGTTTGGTATTTCTGAACAGTAAATGGTAAAGCTGAGCCTTGATCCTGTGGATTCCTTCCATGATTGCGAACCTTCTGTGTCACAGATACTTTTTGGGTAACTTATTTGGAGATTATAGTGATAGAACAAACAAACATACCTGCACAGAGTGGATGACATGTGTTAGAAAAAGAAGTTCATGTACTTGTTGACAGAAATCTCATTCATTTTGTTGCCTATGGGCCTAATTAACTGTTGAAGTGAATTCTTAACACGGTGATAGACTCTTAAACCCTACATGATTTCAAAAGTGGTGAGTTGGGGCTGGGGTTGTGGCTCAGTGGTAGAGCTCTCACCTAGCATGCATGAGGTCCTGGGTTCGATCCTCAGCACCACATAAAAAATAAAGGTATTGTGTCTACCTACAATTGAAACAAAATACTTAAAAAAAAAGTGGTGAGTGATAAATGCTGATTTGTGTGGTGAGATTCACTTTATTTGTCTTTATGTTAAAGTATATAAATGTACAATACTAGTTCATGCATATTTTAATTTTGGACAGAGTTTCATTTTTTTTCTTTATAAGAATATAGAGAGACACAATGAAATACCTCCACAGGTATTAGGACAGGTAAAATAAAAGTTATACCATATGGTGGGTGGATGCTGATAGGAGTGTGTAATCGAAACTGCCACTCTGGAAAACTTTGCCAATATTTTACAAAGGTAAATATGTACTATCCATATGACTCAGCAGTTGTACCCTTTGGCATTTAACCCAGAGATGATAAATTATGTTTCCATGAAAACCTGTACATGAATGTTTATATCAACCATTTTTCTATCATGACAAAGCACTGGAAATAACTCATATGTCTTCCAATGGGCAAGTGTTTAAGCAAAGTCTGGTGGTATGTTCACAGAATGGAATGATAGTATTCACCAATAAAGAAGGAAATAACTGTTGGTACATATGCAAACCTGGAATGACCTTGATAGCATTCAGCTGAGTGGAAGAGGTTATGGTTATAGTGTTGTATAATTCTGTGTATAGGACTTTCTTGAGATGACAAAACTTTAGAGACAGAGAACAGGTAAGTGATTGCTAAAGGACAGAGATGGAGGAGTGGGGCAAATGAGTGTTTGCACCGAGAGAAATTAACAGGAGACTTTTGTGGTGTTGGAATAGGTCTGTATCTCGACTGGGGTGATAATTACATGAAACTATATATGGGATGAAATTGCATAAAACTGCACACACACACACACACACACACACACTGTGCCACTCAGAAGTGGCAAAAACAGCATGAAGTTCAGCTCACAGTAATGTAACAAGGTCAGTTTTCTGATTTTGATGACATATTGTAACTGTATGGGATGTTACCATTGGCAGTACCTGAGTAAATGTACATGGAATTCTGTACTATTTTTGAAACTTTCTGGGAGTCTATATTTCAAAATAAAAAGTTTGATTAAACAGCAAGATAGTGAAATACATGTAGATTTCGTAAAGTGCCATCTTCTGTGCAACCTAAATTGCCTGTACATTTTGAAATAACTGCATAATGTACAGCTTCACTCAGTGGTTTTCCAAGCTGACCAGACTTCAGAAAAACTTGGGGAACATAAAAAAAAAAATACAGGTCCTAAGTATTATCTCAGTCCTTCAGAATTAGAATCTTAGTTCATGAACTTAAAGAATATGCATTAAAACAAAACAGAACAACACTCCCAACTCCTTCTGATTGAAGCTGAAACCAAAATTTGGTAGCTGCTAGTTTATTTCATTAACTCCAAGGACCAGCGCTTAGTGCTCTTTGAACCTTCTCTAGGTCCTCTGGGTGTTCTCTCTCTTGGTTCAGGACAGTGGCTTTTGACAGTTCTCTCAATGTACAATGTAGACATTCAGGGACCTCAGTCTCACATTGCTATACTTTTCCCTCTGAGCTTTTATCTCTGACATCATTTGTTTACATATGTTGTCCCAAATACTTTTATTTAGGATAAAAAAAACAGAAGAAAGAATATTTAAACAAGAACAACAACAAAAGATTAATTCTTCTAGAATGTCCCAGAAGATGCTCAGGTTTCTGTTTTATAGAGCAAATACTTGCTTTTGTGTTACTTCAGGTAGTGATGCCTAAAATCTCAGTTGATTTAGGTCATGGCAGTTCTATAATGGATTCATTATGGATATTATAAAAATGAATCTGACACCTGAGCCTGTGGGCAAATATACCATATAAAGAAATTATAGCCCAGAACAGCTACTGACCTAAGGAGGAAGCTGTAAAAAAAAAAAAAAAATCAGAGTATGGTGTTTTTTTATCATCCTTCCTTGAAATTACTTCAATCAGGACTGGATGGCTGAGGATAGCACCTGGTGGGGAGGAGTGCAGGTCCCTGAGATGTGGTTCCCTGGGGCTCCCAGCACTTTGCCCTTCTATCATTCTCCCTTACGACTTGTTCTCTGTATCATTCTGTATGTTGCTGTCTTCAAACAGAATAGCTGGTCCTCTATCAAGATAGACACATAACAGGCACTGCTCACTCATAAGGTTGCATCGTGTAAATTTAGTGCCATAAAAGAATATGAAGGATGTAGTATAGGGGGAACTGGGGAGAATTTTGCAGAGAAGAGTATGTCTGATTTGAGTCTTGGGGAATGAGTTAGTTGTTTACCAAACAGGAAAAGGCAGTGGACAGCTTGACATACCAAGCAACAGGAACAGCATGCACAAAAGTCGAGAATAGAGTCCATTGTGATCCTTGTGATTTCAGCAGCTCTTGGCTAACGTCCTCAAGGAGTGCATATATATTCCTGGGGGTAACTCTGCAGTGGGAGTAGGGTGACTTCACTTTGGGCAGATCCAAACATTCTCATGTGCACCTCTAGGAATAGCTCCAGAAAGTTGGGTAGCTATAGAGAGGAAGGACCCACAAACAAGGGCACGCTTATCTTCCAGGATGGGCAAGAAGCACTGTGCTGGTAGTCCTGACCCAAAGTATCATTGCCATCTCTGCTCAGTTGTCTCATGCTTTAGGATGAAATGTTTCTGTACATATGAATGATGAGGCAAAAAATGAGAGGAATAAAGTATTCTCCTTCTTGATTCTCCGGAAACTATTACAGGGCATTCTTTTTACCTAATCAAACACACACCCTGAAGAATGTGAGATGTGAGCCAACCTAAACATTTTTTTGGTTCTGTTTGGCTTTCTTACTTATCCACATTTTGGGGTGATCCTGAGAAAACAGGAAGCAATGAAATAAGGATTTTATTATGAAATATTCATCAGAATTTGCAACTTTAAATATGTGTGTGTGCATGTTTGTACATGTGAGTAATTTTAGAGCACTTTCTCATTAGTTCAATCACCAATGTATCCTATAATTTCATTATCATTCCTACATTGTTATGGTTGCAAAACACAAATAAAAATCTGAGATTCAGAGGACCCACCATGAGGCTAATAAACAGAGAAGCCACTTTTGTTTGATCAACTCTTAGTATTTTCCCTTAAGTTTTGGAAATGTAAACTACATACTATATAACAATCAATAATTTTTTTCAGTGCTGGGGATCAAACCCACAGCCTCACCCATGCCAGGCAAGTGCTGTACCCATGAGATACACCTCCGTCCCCTAATCATTGATTTTGAATTTTAACTAAACAATTTCTCTGATGCAACAGTGTCTGAAGGATCTGGAAAACTTTTTTTGTGGATTTATTAGTCTCTCTTACATCTGAAGTCCACTTTGCTTTACTGTTTACCTAATCTTTCCAGTCACACTGTAAAAGATGTCATCACCCTTCCATCTGCAGAGAGTTTCATGTACATAGTGTGGAAATCTAGCACAGAGGAAAGCTGTAATTTGAGTCTGTCTCCTGCTCTCATGTTAATGCTTTTTTTTTTTTAAATAAAAATTTCTCACTGGCATTTCCCCCAATGATTACCATTCAGGGCTCTTTGAAAATTGACATCATCTAAGTAATGTCTGAAAATTATTTAGGATCATCCATATGATATATGAAAATATGAATCAGCCATTGTAATCTCAAGAAGTCACTACCAAGGAAACATTATTTTGGAAAACCTATGGAATAAGCACTTGAAATCTCCATTAATGCTTCATCTCTAACAATTAGTTGCTGGAAGAGAAATATTTAAGTTATATTATGTATACCTAGAAATATCACCATTCAAAGTGACGAAGAAGTGCCATTCACACCCACCTGATGGGTGGGTCCCTTTTAGACAGATTTTGTTTTCCATATCTCAACCTCTGCCCTTAATTTCAGTTACTTTACTGGGGTCAATTCAGATGCATCTCATGACATTTTATTGAACAAGGCTATATAATAGTTAACAAAAATTGGATGCACATTTTAGTCCTGAAGAAGTTTACATTTTCATTAGAAACTTGACATATGAAGATGACCATGTAACTCATAGTATAGGGCTTTAATTACAGCTCAGTAAGGGTTAACTCTATCAGAGGAGTCAGAAGGAAGTATTTCCTTGGGGCCAAGATAATACTGGAAAATTGCAAAGAGGAGAGAATCAGGGGAGGCAGCAGTTGAGTGTGCAGTCTCTGGCACCAGAGTTCTGCCTTCAAGTTTTGATTGATTTCACCCTTTAATTTCTCTGGGAACCTTACCCGGCCAGATTAAATGCCTATCTAAGCTTTCTCCACTTTTACTTTCTTTAAAGTAAGAGATGTGTATATCTCAGAGTTGTTTTGAATGTTAAATGAATAAAGTCATAAAAGTGGCATAGCACCTGGCCCAAAATAATGAGTAAATCACTGGATGCTGCCATAATTATTGTTGCTGTTGTTATTAAAATTGAAACACCAACTTTATCTCTGGGAGTCATAATCCATAGTTCTTTTTTATTTCTTTTAATTTTTTTATTTGTTCTAATTAGTTGTATTTTTATCCACAGATTTTAAAATCATATATAACAAAATGTAGTTCATATTGCCAATTTAAAAAAATTACCTTTGTTTTATGCTTCTGTTGTACTATGGTAATGTATTTGTTGCTTGACTTTTCAGGACTGGTTTGCTTGATGTTTGCTAGAATTATGACTAGCAAGAACATGTTGATCTGTCCAGTTTTTGAATTTTCATAACATCTTTCCTGCAAAGAGCTCTACTTTACTTCAACTGTGTCAATGTGGAAATATGAAGGATTTGAGCTTATAGTATCTTTTTGAGGAGTATTATTTTTATTATTGAAGTTTAGTTGCAGTTAACAATGTAGATGAACATTATATAAAGTAGGCTAATAATTAGTCATTATTTTTTTAAATCTTTAATTTTCCTAAATATCAAATGATAAAGGGAGACTTTAGGTATGTTATTAACAACATAATAGCAGAAAATTCAGTTTAGTTAGGGATTTTATCTTGGGTCCTCTTCATCTCTGAGATTCATACTTGATATTCAGCCCATCTTCTGAAATTATATTCAGACTTTGCCGACATGTGTGTCTTTTCCAGGAAGAGTATTCATATGTCACCAAACCCTCAAAGAGATTCTTAAGTCACTCAGAAAGATAATACCCCCTGCCTAAGGGGACACTAGTCTCCCAAGCCAGTTGTGTTGGTGCTGCATCAATAATGAACAGGTTTCTATTTTTCTTTTACTTAATTTAGTAGACAGATTGGAAGAGAGAACTGAGTATTTGGTTGTGGCAATAGGGAAGGTCCTAATAATTACATCAGAAAATACCATGCAGTTATAATATAGTGTATAATGTCTACACATGATTATATCATGATCTGTGGCTTCTAAACACATGTATATATTTTTTCCTGCTTTTTCATACAACAAATATTTGCACATCTCTGCAAATGTGCAAGGTAGGACATGGAGATAAATAGGGCATGGATTCTTCCTGCTGCAAGGGAGACCAGGCAGAGATACTTATCCCCATTTTACAGTTGAGGGGACTGAGCCTTGGTAATGAGGTTACTTGCACCTAGTCCTACAGGCAGAAAATGGTCAAGAAGAGATCCAAGCACAACTCTTCTGAATCAAAATTGAGTTCTTGAGGCTGCAACATTTTCTGTTGCTTAGCATATAAGTATTACCTGTACATTTTAATTTATTTCTCTTATATGTGAATTTAAAATGTCATATTTGTTCTGCTTCCATTATTGCAGTTTTGAATGATGATTCATCGGTGCAGTGGCCTATTTTAGTGAACCACAATAGCTTGGGTAGAAAGAAAAAAAGATCCAACATACTCAGGAATGGAAAGCAGCCATCTTTTTATAGCTAAAATTGCAAACATCTGGCAATTACTCTGTTCTACCTCCCTTCAGAAAAGAAGAATTGTCCCTTCAACTGGAGCCTGCCGCTGTGTTTAATCAAGGCAGCTATGCAAGCTTTAAGGAGCAATAGGTTTTGATTCAAGGAGGCCATTGCCTTGCCCAGTTGGCCAGAAACTCTTTGGAAAATACACCACTAAATGCTCCCCATATGCTACTGTGTTATATAATGATAACAATGATAATATGGCAATTAATAACTCTAGAAAGTCCCCTTTGCTTTTCTGCCCAGCTAATTTGTTGGCTATTATGGCCAGTTATATATTATGAAAGTTAATTCTTCAGGTCAAGTTTACCTCTCTCTATCCTCTTAAGCATTTTATATTTCTGAATGAAAGATTCAACTATATTAAGCAGCCAATAATTGCTGACTTGATTTTAATATAAACTGGTCTAGTAAAATGTCAAAGGGACAAATCCATTCATCTTGTACTGGAAAAGCAATCCACCATAGTTTTGGTCGCTTAGCACCCCACCCTTATTTCTTATTCTGATAATTGTTTATGAAACTAGTTCTTCCCTCACTGACAAAAGTCACCTCTGTTGCCAGGGGAAGTGAGAATGGCTGGTGGTTTACAATAAGTGCTGAGAGTTACAACTTCTGCATTTTTCTCTTGGTGCTAATACCAGTTTTCACTCTGGCCTTGACCAATGCATTTACCTTTTTATTCCCCATTTATCTTTCTCTTCCTCTGTCTGCCTGAAGGGTAGAGGTAGACCTTTCCCAAAACAGGTTGTCTACTGTTCCCTTTGGTTGAGTGTATCTTGGTCAATCATGGGTAATTGCTGAGGAATGGAAAAAAACATAATAGTAAAACATTGGTTCAATGGCATGGGGATTCTCAAAAAACAACCTCATATACTAAAAATAGTTTGTTTTCCAGTGTTAGCATATCCTGGTACTTGGAAATCTTTGACATTCAGTGGGGCCTTTGCGTATTTTGTATGCTTACTTTTGCTTTTATGTCTTTGGTGGAACTGTTTAATACCCTACGTCACAGCTTTTTCCTTGATAAAATGATTTTCTTAGGCTCTCCTACCTGCCAGTTTTCCTAACATTCAAGTGGATTTTCCTAACATCTCATCTCACTGGGGAGAAATTCAGTGAGAAATTCAGTGACTACTGAATTTTCTGGTAAGAAAGAAAGAGAGAACAAGAACTACTCACAACCCCAAATGTATGCCTTTCCCAATACAGCTATTCCTTACAGAGCCTGATAGAATCATGATCTCTGGAAACTCAAAATGAGAGTGTTCCATTTTCTCTGTCTTCATCCAGCAGTTAGTTCTGGACACTCTCCCTCATGTGTACATCTGAGAACTTGAACTTTTATTACAGCCAGCCTGGTAAACCAATAGACTTTTTTCCTTGAGGACCCTGCTAACATGGAAGAGGTTGTGCAGTGTCTCTTACTGTATTTTTCTTCTACTCCAGGGCTGACAATCTATAAACTTCCTAGAATACGGCCAGTGTTGTGTTGCTAGGGGCGTTACCTATCAATGGTGATCCTCTGCCCTCATAGCTGTGAAGAATCACCTGCTGAGCTACAGAAATTATCAACAGCAGGTGTGTTGCTCAGTGGCCGAGTTCTAAAAAATGACATTTAGGTAGGCCCACTCCACTCCTCATACATGAGTCCCACCATATCTAAGAAGTTGTTTTTCAGGCTTATCTTTAGTATTTATAGTATAGTGAACAGAAATTGTACTTTTTGGCTACGAACATTTGTGATTTTTGAAGTTTATCTTTAATCTGATTTGAATTTTGCCTTTTCGTCTTATCGATTTATAAATTCTACATGTGATTTAGTTAGTATATAAAATTGCAAGCACCTGCTGTCTAAAAGACAGCTAAAAAGAGAAACAAAGCAAAATCAAAAACCTTTGACAATCTGAACCCATCTTGGTAATTGTCACCTAGTCCTCATCAGATGGACTCAGCTTCTCTGCTTTTAAATTATAAATCTCTGGGCAAGGAATAATGAAGAGCAAACAGACAAACCTAGGGCAGGTACTCATTACAGTGAGCAGCATTGGAGTTACCTTGTCAACTAGACTATTTGTCTTTGAGAGCTGTGGCTCTGAGCTTTTTATCATTAAGTTCACCACATGGTCAAGACACAGAGGAAATATTCAATGATTATTTGTTGGGTAAATAATGATTAGGAGTTTTATTAAGGTGGCACAGTTCAACTTAAATTTGTAAAAACTGATATTCATAAATGTAACAACACTTTAGAAAATACAGTGGCAGGAAGTCCCTTTTGCTGAGAAAATGAACCTTAAAATGCCTAGCCACAAATTTAATATGACAAGTGGGCTTTATATCCTAATAGTAACAACAACAATAAAAGCAAAATAATGACTTTTAAACTCTCTGAAAGGACAAAAGACTTAGTAGTAGTCCTCCAGGTGCAGATAGAACCTCTTCAGCAATCTTAGATTTACTTTGGCTTGATTGTGTGGTAGAGGTGAGGCATGTTTTATTTATAGCATCACCTATGTTGCTTTTAGATAGGAAGTATTTTCCCATATTTAGGTGAAATGTTCTGCTTCCCAGATCTATCTTTGGTTCAGTTCTGCCATTGCAGGTGGCAAGGAACATGTCTAATTCCTCTTCCTTATATTACCTCTTAAGCTTTTCAAAATTGTTATGCCAACACATGGACTCCTCTTTCCTTTAAACTGGATGGTTCCATTGTGGGAAATCTAAAACTTTAATGTTTAATCCATCTTGTCCTGGAAACCCTCATTTTGAGGATCCAGAATGACACAGAATGCTCTGGAATGCAGATGGATAATGGCAGATTCAAAAGATTCCTTTGCTGATGTGCAGGTGCCAAGAAGCACCTCTGCATCCTGCATGTGGCTTGTTGGGCTTACCCAGAGGACTGATCTGTGTGGTATCAATGTGGTTGACTATGTTTATGATATATCTTTTAAAAAATACTATTTCCTTTATTATTTAAGGAAAATACTGCAGATTCTCTTAGGACAAGAAGATCAAGAAATGAATTTAAACAGCTTCTGTGAATAGATTAGGTAACTCCATTAGGATAGATAGGGTTTATAGCTGAATAAATTAGTTGGAGTTCTTAAAACCCTAGTCCACATTTTAAGGAAACAATTGGGAAAACTGGAGTTCAGAAAGAATAATAATAAGGCGAAATACGATTATTAAGAATATTATCAGAATGACCTATGTGATAATTTTTTGTTGTTATTTGAACAACTTGTCCTGGCTTATCTTGTTCATGAGCTTCAATAGTCCTCCAGCTCTTCAATTTTTATTCTTTGTTTTTAAGAAAGTAGAATAATCTGTTACCTTCCCTCTGACTCTACTAATGACTTGTTATCTAAGTTCCACGTTTTCATACAAGCACTCTCTGGTTATAGCATGACTGAAGGATAGGATAATTGGAAAAGTGAGCAAAGCTCTTAAAACTCAAGCTACACTATTGAAATGATGAGGTAGCAGCAGTCATTGCACTCTTAAACTTATCTTCCTGATTTATCATATGATGTGTTTGCTCAGAATGTAAAGAACAGGCAGTTAGAGTAATGGTTGCAGGTGATTCAGTATCCATAGTCATCTGGAGCAGAAGCACAGGCGAGATCATGACTTTAAACTTCTGAAAAATCTCTGTATGGCAACCTGAGAAGGCACAGGCATAACTCAAAGTCTGGTAGATAAGGCCAACTTTGAAATAATCAGAAACACTTCTACACCTTCATTGATGACTTTGAGGATCTCCCCCAACCCCCAACACTCTTACCCTGGATTCCAGACTTTTTTTTAAAATATAGATTTCTATTTGTTCCAGAATTTTCCTTTCAATTTATTGAACATTTAATAATTAAAGATTTCTTTTTCTCTCCCTCAGGTTCCTTGACTTTTGAAAAAAATTATTCTTTCAAAGAGCTACAACCATAGTGTCCTTAAGAACCTATACTTATTAGGTGTTTAAGTACCTAGGACTTTTTGAGACACTATATTTTGCTGCTGGCGAATTCAGAGTTTCCTGAGCAGTTTATCACATGCCATTTTCTTGTGGTTGACAATAGCCCAGATGAAATTAACCTGTATGGGAAAGTTGTCAGTTTTAGACTGAATTTTCATCTGTAATTATTGCCTCTCACTGGCAAATACAGGCCAGTGAGCTCCAGGTTGAAGACATCTTAGACAGAACCTGCACCCATTTTGGAGATGGCCAAGAAATTTCCATTGTTGTTGGTAATAGATCAGTGTGTTTGACATTTTGTTGATAGTGGAGGAAGAACGAGGTTGGAGTCACACAAGAAGGGCCAGAGGCTTGTAGTTCAAAACTGGGTACCTTGTGAGCTGGAAGGTTAAACCCTACTCAAAGGTCACCTGTTATTTCTTTCCCAGGCAGAGTATAAAGAGCGATGATTCCTGGTTAATAGCTAGCATCTGATCCTAGAGTTTGACTTTGTTTTGAACATAATCTTACACAGTCAATTTAAAGGGGAGTGAAAAAAAAGGCCTAACAGGATAAAACTAATTTTACCTTAGCCACACTAGGAGGAGGTGGCAGCCAATCAAAAAGGCTACCAGGAACATGACAAGAGCTACCAGAAGGAAGTGTGGCTGAATGGAAAGGCTGCTTTCTCTGTACACTTCGGGCCTATGTAAATCTTGGAACTAGTGGGGTTAGTTTCCCCAAGTGTAGAACAATCTGATGGAACAGAATCTCTTTACTTCCTTCCTCTAAAATCATTTGGAATGATGATTCAGCTACAGAAATTGCGCAAAATTGGTTACTCCTGGAAGGCATGGAGTAAACTTGTTCCCATGAAGGATGGTGAATTGTGGTTGTGAAATGGGTCACAGGCTCACTATTCTGTGTGGCCACAGTTGTTCCTCTGATGACCCTGTGCTCTTTCAATGATCCCATCTTAGGCTAATATTCTCACATATTCTTTTGCCTACACCCAAGCAAAGTGTGTGTTCATGTTCTGAAGTCCATAAAGTTCATGAGGGAACTAGCACTCATTTTGTTCTTACCATTTGTCAGGCAACTCGTATCTCATTTTCATAGCAGTATTTGAAATATGGTACTAACATTCCTTTTCAAATAATGAAATTGGACTCAGAGAAATAATAAGTTGCCCAAGATATTGTGGCTAATAAATAATGAATCTTTGACTATAGCCAGCTCTGTAACAAGATTCTGCAATTATTGTGCTGTTTATGGGCTGATTTCCAAAGTCTATACAAGAAATATTTTTAAATGTGCATATACCGAAATGCAGATATCTGTCAATCTATATGTATCTATTTAGCCATCAGAAGGAGAGTGATCTGAATCTTTGATAAAAGTATGTCAAAGTTAAACCTTGCCAGGAGGATATTTTTTTTTTAGAAATCAGCCTTAAGCTGAAGGAATGAATTCTAATAAGAAGAGGGTAGATATCTATCAGGAGTGGAATAGGGAAGCCTGATGTCTTTGTGTATGATCATATGTGAACCTGCCTTATGGTTAGAAGAGTTTTAAAAGAAAAGTTCTTCCAGGCTGACCTTGCAGTGGGGTGAATGATAGAATAAATAAATAAATGTCTGAGTGCATCTTCCAAGTAACATGAGGAAAATATCAACCAGGGATGATACCGGAAATCAAAATCCAGAATCTTTGTTACTTTCTTGCACATTTACTTTTGTTGTTTTGCTGATTAAATTTCTGATCTCTTCTGAGGCCATTAGAACTTTTACAAAGGAATCTGTAACCTTTTCTCTTTGCTTTTCCAGACATGTGAGTGGGAGGGTTAGAGAGGAGCCTTAAGGGATGGAGGGAAAGCTGTCATAGAAGACCTATTTATATCTTCATTCAGTAAGCACTATTGGGCACCCAAGATGTTTAAGGTGCCCTATCCAGAACTCCATAGGGTTAGAGAAAGACAGGATGTGATCTGTATGCCAGAGAAGATACAGCCGGTAGGGGTGTGTGGCCACAAAGGAATTTAAGGGTTCCCTCACTAGGTTGGTGTTTTCCAGGCTAGAGATTAATTTGAAATAAGCTTGGATCTACTTATTAATCTGTGGAAATAAAAAAAAAAAAAACAAAAACAAACAAGAATAAGGAGGAGACACAATCCTTATTGAAATGATTTCAGCATGCACATCAGCTTAGCTATAAAGATATGGTTGATCCATCATAGTCACCATTTTAAAGGAAGATGTGGTAATCCTTTGACCCTGTGTGAAAAACAGCTTAGGAAATCTTGGTCTGATGGTTTTGAGAGGGTTAAGAAAGTCCATCATTTTGTAACTGGGCCCAGCGATCTCGTCTGAGCCATGTCAGGATGTTGTCTGCATGCCGTCTTTGCTGATCACAGTAATCGGGTCATAAGAGAAAGAGAAGTAATAGAGTGTCTCTTAGCAACCAACCCCAGGAGGAAGAAAATTACTCCAACCCAGCCATTCAGCCAGGGAAGTAGAAAGAAAAATATTCTGAAAGTCTGCTGAAAGTGCTCAGGAACAGGACTCTCATTTATGCCAGCTCCTCTAGGTTGGTTTGGGTCTCAACCTTTAGGAGCAAGAAAAAGAAAGAACAAAAAAAAGTCTATCTGCAGCCTTTCTTTTGACTTCCTTCCTTCCTTCCTTTCTCTCTTCCTCTCTTTCTCTTTTTAAACTTATCTCAGAAAGAGGGGGGAAGAGGCAAAGGGTAAGAGGCTGAGCAGGGACAAAAGAAATCTTGTTTCCTAAAACAGGAACTGGGAGACTACGGCGGGGGGAAGAGGGGCGGGATGATGCTGATGGCGCCTCATTATGCCCTGACTTTCCAGTGGGGATCTGGATTGCTCTTTGGAGAAACAGGAATGTGTAGTCCAGAGCTGGTAATGATAGCGCTACAGCCTGCTTTGCCTTCCCTGCTTGTGAATCTGCTTGCGAAGTGTGTGACCGCCAGTTCTGTCGCTATTAATATTTATCACTGCAGACTTTGATTTATGGTAGTGACTTTCAAACTTTTTTTAAATACAAATGAAAGTAAGAATTTTTGCTTGACATTTACATATATATATATACACACATATGTACATTTATATGACGTATGAAAGAAAATCTTCCTTAACCACCCTGGTATTTTCTAATGTATTTTATTTATAAAAATTCTTTTGAAGATCAACTAAATTGATTTTATGACCCATTAAATAGTTGCTTTCTACCACTAGAGAAATACGAGTCTACAATCAGCACTTGCTTCCATTTTGACTTTGTTAAAATGATGCTGAGCCTTCGATCTACTCATGGAGAAGAGTCCTTGGTCAGTGCCATGATGTCAGAATAGAGGTTATTGTAGCTAAATGTTTTCTTGTCATCTGTCAGGTAGATGTATCCTAACATCCTGTCCTGACTTAGAATTTAGGGAAGTAAACTGGAGGCAATTCTCCCTGGACTGCCAGTTTACAAAGGTGGCCAGAAAGCATGGGTTGGACTCTAGAGACTTGGAGCATTCTTTTCTCACTCAGTGATGGGATTGAATTAGATAAGGTCATAAGTTCTTTCTGGTACTCCCCTCTTGGATTTTATAGCAGTAAGTGGTTCTGAAATCATCTACTCTCTTTATCACTGAGATTTGGTTTTAGATAAAGAACATTGATGAAGTTCTTCCTTACTTTAGGGGCTGTGTCAGGAACACACGTTCTCAAAAGACTGAAGAAAAGTTAGTTAGTTTCTAACTTTGGATACCTCCATTTGATACAGGAAATTACCACATAGATAGGTAAAACTACTTTCAAGAAAAGACAATTTGTGAAACACTCCAGTTAGGGTTGAATTAATCTTTTTTAAAAACTCAGGAAAGGATGATTTAATGTGACTAAGAGACTTGGGCTGAAGTCCACCTTGGCTTAGGGGGAGGAAGCATTTTCACTGGACTTTGAGGGATGGAAAGATTCAAATATGGAGTAATTGATAACCTGGGATGCTGTAGGCAGACTGTTTTAAGTAGTAGAAAAATGTAGTCATAATTGTCTCTTTTGAGTATGTGTTTGACCCTATTGAGTTTATCAGATTTGACTTTTTTCTCTCAAGTTTTCCTGTATTTTATTTTCTTCCCAACTAACCTAACTCCTTGCTGCTGCCCAGTGATAAGGTGAGGTTTCATTAAATAATATACAGTGTGACCTGCTGCTAGGAGACACAGGCTTGTATCAATATAAAGTGTTAGTGCAATTTTTCTCTTGCCTTGGGTAGAAAGGACATTATATAACTTGATCTCACTTGTCAACCATGGAAATTCTGTATATTATTAGGGATGCTGGGTATGTTCTGTGAGATGCCACTTTCTGAACCTGACTGAATTTTGTGCAATAAGTCAGAGAAGATAAATCAGCACAGTGATCAGAATCAGTCTAAGGACACTGTGTCTGTAATTTTTCTTCCATTTTCACCTTTCCTTGAGGAGGCTCCAGGCATTCACATAGCCCACTCAATTGTCCAGTTGTCTCCAGTTTTCCTGTTGTAACGAGACAGAGAGGTTTATTGTTCTCTCATAGTTCATTCCCTGCCCTGCTTCCTTGCCACAGTTCTCTTCTAGAGCGACATTCCCACAGATTGAATGCTCATTCTTCCTCTGTCCCAAACCTAATATTAACAGGGACAGGAGCCAATAAAATCCTTTAATAGTACATGGTATGTTGTATTCACAGCACACATCTACAGCCATTATTTTATTGGATCCTCAGGACTCTTTGATATGTAAATGGCAGGAGTTATTCTTACTATTTTATAGGTGATTAAGCCAAAGTATCCAGAGGTGACATCACCTACTATCATTGACTATAAAGTGGCTGTGCCAGGACTAGAATAACAGGGCTCCCGCTGCTGGCTCAAGGATGGATATGTGCTTCATTGAATGACATGGCCAATGTACCAGTCCATCATCTGTTTTAAAATATTTCATTCCAGATAAAGAAACTGAGGCTAAGAGAAAAGTTGTTACTAGTGATTGGGAGGTCAGTATACAGAACCAGATCCTTGATTCCCAGTCTCAACATTCTTTAGAGCCTCCTTTCTGTTCCCAGTAATGGACTAAAGAGATACGACTTGAGAAATATGTGTGCATTTATTTCACAAATAACTTGTTTAATTTTGGTATCTTCTATGTATAATTAATTTTCCTTCAAACCTGTCTACTTAGGGGACACTATTTTTTCTAGTACTGTTAATTTTCTTAGGGAAAAAAACAGTACCTTAAAATCTGAAATTGCTGTTTGAAAAGTTCAATGTTGTTGTTGAGATTTTAAAAATAACCAATCAGAAAATAATTAAGTGCTTAATGCAAGGCATAGTCTTTCAGTTTAGAAGGAATTTTGAAAAAGAATATGTTTTAGACCTGAATAGGCAAAAATAGGTGAGTTTTGAAGTTAGGTATAGACTGACGGAGGGTGAGGATGGGGAGGGTCTTCTGTGGTAAGCAGCAGAGTGGGGCAGGTCATGGGGTGGGACATTTAGAATAGAGTATGCGACCATGATGGGATTATGGCACAAGGCACATAGGGCCCCAGGCACTGCTATGTCTCCTAGTGCACTAGGCATGATCAGAGGGATCAGAGAGGGAAAGAGAAAAGTCTGCCATCCTGGAAACTGGAACCAGAGTGAGAATTAAGGACACAAACTGCTTAAAATTAAGGACCACACCTCATTGAGCCATTTATACATCTGTTTGCATGATGATAATTGCAAATTAAGATGATGATCTTTGATCTGAGCAACTTGAAGCTGCTGCTGAATGAGCCTAGGTGCACATGCTTCTGTGGGCTTCAGGGTTGGAGGGTCTGGGAGAGTCTTGGAGCTTCTGTTCCAAAGTGAATGATGCCTGTTTGTTCTTCAAGAGCAAAAACTCCTACATGAGGATCATTTGCTATGCACTTTAAGTTTTGTAATGTTTCAATTATATAAGTCTTTAATTTTTTTCTTCATGGATTTTAGGTAAACTTGAAGTTTTCCATATATTTAAATATGGGCAGAGACAACCGTACAATTTTAAAACACACACACACACACACACACACACACACAAATATATTTAAAAAATAAAACCACAGGGGCTCAATGGTAGAGCACTTGCCTAGCATGTGTGAGGTACTGGGTTCCATCTTCAGCACCCATAAAAATAAATAGATAAAATAAAGTTATTGTGTATATCTACAACTAAAAATATTTAAAAAATAAAACCATAATCCTGTCTCCCTTAACACATCAACCTCCATTTTCTCTATATCATTTCAGTCTGTATGTGTCTATATTTTTTATAATATACAACCAGGAATAAATCATAATTTTATAGCTTTTTCATTTAATGTTATAGAATAATTTACCCATTTTTAGTTGTTGAACTGGACATTACAGAATTTATTTAACTATTGCCATATCACTGGTCACAGTGACTTTCTGTTAGAGAACATAGTGCAGGTCTTCCTGGCTACAACTTTGTGAGACAGACATATTGAAGAAGATTGGCAGCGTGCTTATTATCAGAGTCCACGAACTGGTACTTGCCATAGTTTTGTTTTAATTAGATTCCATTCCGCAGTAAGTGATAGTTGTGGTACAGAACTTGGGTGCCAGGAAAGATGTTTGGAACTGGTTAGGTTAGAAGATTTTTTTGCAAGTAGGTAGGTGGAAATGGAATGCACCGGCTGTGTTCTCAGACACACCCATTGAATTTAGTAGGCACTGGAGGCAGATCTACCAGGATCCAGCTAGATTGCCTGGATATAATATTCTTGTGGGTGTATTATGTAGTGTCTCTGTGGCCCAGGCAGCAGAGCATAACAATGGATTGTGAGTGAGCAAACAGGCAGAAATTGGTTGGCATTCTTGACCAGAGTCACAGTCATACAACTGGGGGAATTTGACTAATGAAGAACCTCAATCTTGGATTAATTGAGGTAATAATAATGAGAATAACAGTAATGATTTTTAAAATGTGCACCATGTTTCAGACACTATTGCAAACATTTTATTCAGTACATATATACTCTCATTTAATCTTCATGATAATCATATGAAATAGTACTATTATTAATTTTCATTGGACAGATGGGGAAACTGAGGCACAAGAAGTGAAATAACTTTTTCTATTAAGTAGGGGAACTGGGTTTTGGACCCAGACAACCTAATTCAAGACCTTGCACATATTGCAACTTCTCTGCTTTCCATTTGTGAGGTCGTGCGCTGTGTTGGCAGGCATGGGATACATTTACAGCAGGACTAAAGTCTCTTAGGTTTTTGCTTTATTGGATGTAAGGTTTTCATACTTCCTGAGTTCCTGTTTCTATACAGCAGAACAAATATCTAAGCCCTAATATCAGCATAATCCACAAACAAGGTGAAAAGAATTAGCTACAACAGTGAGCACAGAGCTGACATTTATTGTGGTTGTTACTTCCTTATCTGGTTTGTTGTTTCTTAGGGAGTGTGAATCTGTACATAGTAGTTGCCCACCAAACTACCTATTGATTTAAGATTGGAAGTAATGAATGGAGGAATCAATCGTGTAATGATCATGCTGTTTCTGAGAGGACTCATTTTGTCTTCAGAACTCTGGATCGACTATAATTAGCCCAGGATAGTAGGGTCATTCTGTTACCAAAAAAAGATACTTTTGCAAACTCTGCAAGGATACTGTTAACTTGTTTCTAAATGTATGTTTGATTTATTGTTTCTTTTTCTGATGAAGATAGTGGAGGAGCCCTCTCTTTTTGGCAATTAAGTCACCAGCTACCTTTTCTATTTTGGTCGTTGTGGTGATTGATGTTTCCTGGAAATTTTCCCCCTGTTCTATTAATACAGTCAAAGGGGGTTACAGCCGTGACTCACTCCAGGAAGTCAACCATCATTTGCTTCCTCAATCTCACAAAACAGTCCCCATGTACGAAATCGACAACTTCTGCAAATGAGTTACTTTATAGTTCTTCAGAAAGTTCTAGAGAATAATACAGTGTTTGTGGTTTACTCTGTGTTTCCTGCCATGGTGGGGAATAAAACAAAAGTTCATGTTTTGCCTCTTGGTATCCTTGAAATCATTGCCTAGCTAGGTCGCCAGTGTAGTCTCGGTTAACAGAACGTCCACCTGCTATCTAGCAAAAGTCCCTTGGAACCCATGTTTGCAGAGTCACACCTGAGGGCAAGGGCTTGGGCAGTAGGACTATAGTATCCCCTGTACTTCTTAAGGATGTTTGTATGCCTGGCTTAATGTTTCTGCATTCATTCTTTTGCTTACTTTTCAATTAATGAGCGCATTCACTCATTCAATACCTAACTCTTTGTGTCTTGGTACCCCTGTACACCAGGCCCCATTCAGGGCATTGAGGATACACCACAGACACGGTACCTGCCCTCTGGAAGCATCCTGTCAACTTACTCTGGGCTTTGTTACTGAGTTAACCAGAGGCAAAACAAATTCAGCGAATGCATAGACTGTGGGCTTGTTCTAAAGGAATAAAATCCCATCCAACTTGTGTCAAGTTGACAGAAGGGAGTTATTCACCTTAATCCTATAAATTATTCTGCCCAGAATTCATCTTATCTTCACCCTCCCACCCCCACTGCCATACACAGAGATGGAACTTAATTGTGCATTTTTGGTGGCACTTAAAAATTTCACCGTGAATTATAGTAATTTATGTTCATGTCTTAGTTTCTCTTGAAGTTTTTTGGGTCAAACCTGTGTATGGCTCATCTCTGGCTCAGGGATGAGTTTCTTTTGACATTTCCCCTGCTCCACCCCTCCTTGTCTCAGAGAATAGTGCTGGATAAATGGCAGCTATTCAGTATGTTTGGAAAATGCTATCTGTGTGATATTAAATAAGTTAGTAAACATCTTTGGCCCTCAGAGTCTGCCTCTGTGAAAAAGAGGATAATAGCAATTTCTGCTTCCTTGGTTATTGTGAAGGTTAGGTATTATATTTAAAATTCTTTTAATAGTGCCTAGCACTTAGTAAGCACTTACTAAATGTTATCATTAATAAATGATCTTACTGCTACTTATAAAGTAGTAGCATTTCCTTCTAGGATTTTCTTATAGTCCACTGTGATTGATAGAGAAGAGACATGCAGTCTAGGATTTTGCATCAACTTTCTTTATATAGGAAACAAAATGTAAATATGCTGTTTCAGTTGCATAAGTCTCATATTCTTGTATGATTGCTGACAAAACATTAAGTAAAAATTATGCTACCATTTCCCTTAGATGTCAATTCATGGTCTCATTAAAGTCATGGAATTTTTCCTGGTACTCACTGCTGACACCAGTTTTACCAGAGGTTATGTTAATGGGTGTCCTCATCTTGTGGGCCCACTTGACCTCTGGGTTGAACTTCAGTCCTTTGTTTATTATGGTGGTGAGAAACAGTCCAGCAGAACAGCTTCTGTGTTTCCTTACCTCCCTGTCCCCTAGTCTTCTACTCGCACAGAAAATTTGGTCTAATGAAGGATAACAGACTGACAACCTGCTGCTATTCAAAAAAGAAATTGTAATGAGAAACTCGACTCTCTCTGTAAGTTTATGCCTACATCTATATATAATCTGTAAATGCTAGACATTTGAGTTGATGCAGTTTTGTGTACAAATACTCTACACTTTTCAAAGTCTGTTTATACTTAATTGTCATTGAAATCTTACATGCTGACCCTGTGTGGGTGACACCAGAGAGGTCATGGCCAGTTCACACACGGGCAAGTTCAGAGTCAACCATGAGTATGTTCTAGACCAAGTATTGAATCCAGATGGAGGATAGCTCCAGTCTTTCATCATCAGAGGTGTGTGTGTGTATCAGAATATATCAGAAGGTAATTTGGAAGCCTGAATGGAGGTTAGAATCGAACATTTACTTCTTTTATAATGTTACTTGAATTTCTAATAGAAGTGAAGCTACAGTGGATCCGCACTTACCATCATTTAGCAGCCTTCATGCTTCTTTTCATCACAGCTGTCTGATCTGACGTTTGCTCCCTGGAAGGTGCCATGTTATAGTTGAGCGGAGTGTCCTCACAACCCCCTAAGCTTCGGGCTGCACTCCTCATTGTGTTTTCTAACTGCATATGTGTGTAATTATTTGATCGCTGCCTAACTCCTGACCCAGCTGTAAACTTCCTGGGAGACCATTATGTGTCAGGGGTCTAGCACAATGCCTGGCAGGCACTAGGTGCTTACTAATAGCTGTTTACAAAATGCATGAACAAATGACTAAGTGAGTTGAACACAGAAAAAATCCAGAATGTCCATGCTAGAAGCAGCTTTTTAAGTATCTGAATTCAACTTAATGGAGTGTTACTGAAAATCTCCTTGTTCCAGCCACTGATACAGTTGATTTGAAGTTTATAGAGACAAACAAGACATGATATCCATTATCAGAAAAACTAATAATTTTATGGGGGCATTGAAAATATGGGAAATGACTTAAAACAGAGCTCTAGGCAATCCCTTTTGGGAACAGCCTAGAGAGATAAGATATTACTTTTCTGATCAAGGACATTAGGCAAGGCTTCCTGGAGATGCATTCTATCTGGATCTTCAATGAAGCAGACTTTTCACGGATGATAACAATGTTAGGGAAGAACAATTTACAGTTTCTGTAGTGAATGGATCAATGGGGATGAATCACTGGGCCCCAATCTAAGGACTGTGAGAGGTGTGAGGGCTGATGCCAGGCCTCAGAGACACTGTGCAAAGTTACGTTCATCACTCTTTCTCCTTGTTCATCCAAGATCATGCATCTCAATCCCTGCTTGCAACTGTCTACCCCACCATTCTCCCTTGTTCTTTTCTCATTTGTCTCTCTTGCTGGAATCAGATACTTAGATAGCAGTACTTAGCTCGTGGATGGCTTGTTGCAAAAACTAACATTGTATACATATTAATGGGACAGAGGCACAGCCTGGGCAAAAACATCCTTTCTGAAGTCTGTTGTTTCAGGCCAAGTGAGGTGTGACCCATTTTCTTCCTGATGTAGGTTTCTTTGGCTTTTCTTGTTAGATTGTTATGTGACTGTAAGTTCAGTCTTCCCTATGAAGAATTTCTAAACCTAAGAAGCAAACTGTCTATACATTTTTTCACATAAGCCCATCATTATGGTAATCTGCCAACATGTGGGTAACGTCTTGCCTGTGAATGTCCCCTGGATTTCTAAAGAAGTAGAATAGCGTGGATAAGTCAGAGCAGCTGATTGGATTTAGTGTTAGTTTGCTCAAGAAGTTTGTGTTCATTTGTAAAAGCATTTTGAAGGTGATACAAAGAACTCTACACAATATACATTTTTATTCTCTTTCAAAAGACAGGATAGAGGCAGATAGACAAGTTATATTAGTGAAGGCATATTTGTGATTGTTTCTCTCAGAATTTGATTTTCATTACTTAATGTTGTTCTTGTAGTTTTATGACTGACATCTGTACACAACTGAACACATAATCTTTGCGAAAATCAAAAAATCCACTTGCATATGTCAGTTTCAAGGAATGGTTCATTCATTTGCCGCTCTCCACAACAGCAAAATGACTGTGCTTGTTTGAGATTGAAAATAATACAGGCAGGTGAACTTGCCTACATAGTGGAACTGCAAAGTAATGCCACACTGTATAGTGAAAAAGGTCAGTGCTGGCCTGGTTCTGAGGCCTGACTTCATCACTTGGCAGGCTCTGTGACATGAGAGGTCACTTATCTTACTGAACCTCAGTTTCTCCATTTATCAAATGGGGATGGAAAATGTTGACCTGCAGGTATGTCATTTCAAATGGCATATTAGGCAAAACAGTATTGGAAATTTGAAGTGCCAACAAGTAAGTAGGGCTGTGATGATCTCACTCTCTGGCTAAGAGAAAATGGGAGGATGAGTCGCATGTACCTTTCTTTGCTATTTAGACTCCAGAAGCTTCAGAACTTCTTTTGCTGACATTCCTAATTAGCAATGCCAAATCTCAGCGTTGTATCAATCCTTACAAATCCTTAAGATGGAAACAAGTGTTCCTGTTATAGCTCTACCATGTGCATGACAGGAAAGAACTGTGTTGCCATCCGAACCTGAATTTATCAATCTTCCTGACTTAAAATTTTAAATTTGCAGGCTTAATATGATTCATTAACAAAGTATTTTTCATGCCTTAGCTTTTCTTCAGGGAACAAAAGGAAATGGCTCACACTAGCACTTTTAATAAGCTCTCATTCAGCAAAGGATGGTGTGCCCTTAATTTTGTCAGCATGTGTATAAAGAATGTACTTTAAGTAGAGATGCTTCACTCTGCAAATACAGTGCATAATTTTCAAATACGCCTTTGAATCTGCCTCAAACCTGCTCAGAATCTGTGTTTTTCCTTCCTTCATTAAAATGTTCCAACCTGGAAATTTCTTCTTTGGAATTCAGGCATTTTTTTACTTCTTGTGAATAGAATTACTAAATAATTTCAATGCATCAAACTACAAGGTTGACACATTTTTGTTCTGCAAAGCATTGCTGTGGTTGAGCTGTATTCTTATTCTGAAAATACAAATAATCTATGAGTATATGGCCTTGTATCTATTCATGTATGCAGTGAAAGGACTAAGAAATATGGTGGCAAAGTTTGAGAAATTAAAACACACTTATGGACCCAACAGTCTTATAACTTGAGCTATGCACTGAAATTCTAAATTGGAAAATAAAATGTTATACCTGCCCCTCTGATTATAGATTAATTAGGAAAATATACTGGGACTAGAGTGTCCTTAGGATCTTATGAAAGGAAAGATACTTGCATATATTCAGTGAGGAAATGTAATATACATTCATTTAGTCATGCATGCATCCATTCATTAATTCAGGCAATATTTTAGAAGTCGTCATGTGCCACTGTTTAAGGGCTGAAAATAAGCAAGATTCAAGGTTCTTGACCTCCTGGTTTTGGTTCTCTACAAGGAAAGGAAGATAGACTATGAAGAAATAAATGTATATAAGCTTCAGTGGTGAAAGACCACACACACACACACACACACACACACACACACACTTACTACATGGCAGGATAAGGAGATAAGAATTCGCTGTCCTTTGAACATATAGCAGATGTCATGATTTGCTATCAGTTCCGTCATCCTTAAAGGCTCTTCTTCTAATGAATTATTTTATTTACTTCTTCCATGTCCCATTGAGCAAGGAGGGGGAGTTGTCTGCTTCTTCTGCTCTTATTTTTCAGTACGAACAGCTTTCTTATCATCTGCTCCAAGGCAGTGACCTTGCACATGTGTTTTTAGCCTAATAATTTCAGAAAAGTCTTGTCCACAATTCTAGCTCAAGGCTCATGGGGCACCACTGAAATGACTGGAGACGGCGCTCTTTAATACATATGCTGGTCTTGCCCGTCATTTGAGTGGAGCATGCAGGTTTGGCCTCATTTCATAAGTCACATCTCACATGGCCTTTATGAACTAGTGAAAGTAGCAGGTGGCCTTCAGTTTTTCTTGTGTGTCTCTTTCTGCTGCTCTTGACTCTGTGCCAGGGGGTCTGTTGGGGTCAGAACATCAACCATAGTTCATCTCAGCCTTTTGCATTGAAAAGAATCCTTATGGCCTGTTGGTTACTGTGTGTGATATTTAACTTCTCTATTTATCTTCTGAAGTGATAGGTTTTACAATGCCATCTAAAAGCTTCTATAGGTTTGTATTTTGTTGTTGATTCTTGTTTTTACTTATCTTCACTTATTTTTAGAAAAACATGAGCCCCCTCTGCTCTTCTAATTTCATTTCCTGAGTTTCCTTAATTTCTCACTGACTGATTGAAATGTTGTGTTCATTCCAAGACTTGTCATCTGTTCATTGGTGCACTGCCTTCCTTCCTGTTCTCCAAGCCCCACCTCAGCTTCTGCCTTCTTCAAAAGCCCCTTTGTTGCTTGTTTTCAATATGGCAGTAGGGCAAGGTTGTTTAGTGTATAATAGGACAATGATTGTTTTTGTGGCTACTTTGGTTTTTCTCCATGATCTACTTAACCCTAATTCTTATTTTTAAGCTTTCTAGAAATGTTTCTATCACTATAGAACTGTTATCATTTCTCATTTTCACAGCTGTTTTCTTAAAGCAGGTACTGGTGACTACAGGAACAGTGGAAGAGGAAATAGTATCTCTCCATTGATGATTGTCATAATTAAAGATGTTTTCTCAAGCATTGGGAATTTTGTAAGTCTGACATGGCTCTACAGCCATGCCACCCTGAATGTGGCACTTGATCTTTCAGAAAGTCTAATATGGTAATTATGGCCTGAGTGGCCTAATTTGTTGATTGTTTCAGGTGGAGAACCTTATATTTTCTTGAGAAAAACCTCAGAGTTCATATATGCATCAACTCTGACTATACATTGGCAAAGACTTTATAAAATGTAAGTGCTAAACTTCACCCTTTGGAGACTCTGATTTCATTGTTCTGCTGTGGGTTTTCACATCATATGATTCTGTGAAACTAGAATTGAAAGCCACTACCTTTTACAGAGAGAAAATAAGTTCCAAAGCAAAAGTGACCTTCTCAGGCCCCCATAGCAGACTGGCCACAGAGTAGGGATAAGAACATGTGTTTTCTGGTTTGGAATCAAGACTTGTCTCTACTACTTTTACTCCCATTGACTCTCATTTGATTGTGTTAAGTTATCATTGCTGGTACTAAGAAGTAGAGAGAATTCCTGACCCTGGATCACATAGGAGAGTAGGCTGGAGATGGTTCAGTCCTCAAACCATTCAATGTCACAAACAGGTTGAGTATGTAAGTGGTTGACCCAAGATTTAAAAGGAGTCTAGATATAGGAGACTATATCGAGTCCCAAGGAGACTATCATAAGATTTGGTTTAGCATTCTTCCTTTACATTGTGGGGTATGTTCATCAGAGTCATTTGTGGTATGTTGTGAATAGATTGTAACATTTGTTAGCAGGTATCTTGAGTGCAAATTGTGTTACTGTCTTTACAAAGTTTGGGAATTTGTACAAACTCTTTCCTCTTTGAGCTTTACTTTGTCTTTCTTTATAATGGAGGTCATATTCTCATTTGGAAGTGGAAGGAGGGTTCCCTGAGATGAAACTTATGTGAAAGCTGATATATGATAAATACTCTGTAAATATTAATTAAGTTTTGAAGTAAGGCAGGTCTATCAACATTTGGTAAAACAACTGAGGTAGCTATGAATATGAGATCAGATCAGAAGGGTGATTTCTGTTAATTTTGCCTAAGACATTCAGTAGATGTGGGTGGTAGACTGTGGGAAAATCTTACCTCCTGAAATTCTGTTCCATGTCTTACAACTGGGAAGAGGCAAGTGTCTGTGTGGCAGTGCTGGGATTCCCCTCCAACATTGGTATCAAAAATGCATTTTGCACTGTTTCCTGGGCTTCTCATGTTCATAAAAATCCTAGTGACTCCTAGCAGCATACATTCCTGAAAAACCTTGGATCTTAACTTGTTTAGCCTCCCCTCTAGAGCTTGCATCCTGGATACATGGTTGTATAAACTCAGCTTCACATTCACAGTGATGAGTGACTCATGACTCCTGAAGCCATTTGTTTATTGGGCAGAACCAAGTGTTGAAAACATATCTCTTTACATTGGATTCTGTCTTCTTAAATATTTTGCCTTTTGAGGCAACACAGAGCAAGTCTGATTTTTTTTTCCCCCATTGGAGGGTCTTTCTTAGTCAAAGATTATAAGATAGCAAAAAAAAAAAAAATTAACACCAGTTCATTAGTGTACTTTGGAAATTCTGAAAGAAGTTGAAAGCACAGAAGATGGGAGTCACAATAGCTCTGAGGTCTTCAGAACCAGGAACTTGAGCCTTTTACTCTACTGCACTTCATCCAAGGATTCCAGGAGCATCTCTGCTCTTCCCTCTTCTACCTCAGATCCACTAGGCTGAGTTAATTATCTGACCTCAAGCATGGTAGAGTTTTATTATTGGTTCTTGAGGATCCTCTTTCATGTTTTGGTTTATATTTTCTTTTATTATTTTTCTTTGTCTCATTCTTATTCCTTATTCTAATTTCTCTTCTACCCTGTAGGTTCCTACTTAGATGTATTTAGAATAGTCTGTAGATATACAGGAATCTTTAGAAATATATAATATTGTTTTAATTTACATAATAGTCATACCTAACATTTATCAGCCACATCCCACATGCAACACTCTGTTCCAAGTTCTTTAAATGTATTCAGATACAGTAATCTTCACAATAAACTCCATGAGGCAGGGACTAGAATCTTCTGTGTTTTATAGATTGGAAAATTGAAGCACAGAGAATCTAAGTGAGATGATGAGCTGGAAGCTGGGCCAGAATTCAAAATCAGGCAGTTTGTCTGCATCTCACTCTTGACCTCTTTGCTCTTTTGCTTAAAGATCATGGTAGTGTGTTGTAGATCTGGTCCTATGGCTTTTTTTTTTCTTTTTTCTTGTTGCTTAGAATAGCCTTGTTTTGTTGTACCAATTAAGTAAAATTTATATCACTTAATTGTTGTATGTAGATCACATTTACAGAGGATTTATGTTGTATCAGGTATTATGTGTGTTCAATTGCCTAATTTGAAAGTTCTAAGCCATTATTATTAACTCTCTGTGTATGTGCGTGTGTGTGTGTGTGTGTGCGCGTGCGTGAGAAAACAATTATATTCCCTTATACACTGGTCAAACATCAGTAAGATATATTTAATCAAACACACAAATAATATTCAATGAGGGGTCAGGACCCCTGGAATATCTCCAGTTCATTCCCTGTCCATAGAATGGGAACCCGTGCTCTACTATGACTAAGGAGATTAAACAGTTTAATGTTAATTTTCTCTTGTCTGTATGATCAGCATAGTCCTTCAAACATCCATTCAGCTTGCAGCCCCTCTGGAAGTTACTGCTTCTAACACAGCAGAGTGTTCCAGTGTGTCCATTGTATCTTATGATTTATATGCTTAGTGATACACCTCAAAATGAAGTAGCTGTGTACCTCTAATTCCTTGCTTCTGTAAACACAGCTGTGTTGAACATCTTCCTGTGAGTGTTCTTAAGGACTGATCGGGTCTGTGGCTAGGAGTCGTGTGCTTGGTCATGGCACATTCTCATACTCAATTTCACTAGGTTTTGGAAAATTATTTACATAAAGGCTGTATTAGGGTCCATTACTCCTAGTAAAGCTTTAGTGTCCTAGTTTCATGCAGGCCATTCCAGTATATGGTATCATATGACTTAATTCTTGCTAATATGGTGGTAGAGGTGCAACTCCTGGTTTCTGCTTCTGTTTCCTACATGATAAACTGACAGTTTCTGAAAATTGCTGGTAAGAAAGTCTCATAAGAGCAAAGGGTCCATTTCTGGCCAAATGACTCCCTGGGATCATAGTTATAGTCAGTCAGTCCTACAACCTGCTCAGCAGATTTTGTGGGTGAAAACAAGGCAGGTGTTTTGCTGATGTTACTTTCTTTTATTTGTTATTTTTTCCTGTATTTATTGTGTGACAGCCATATCCTAGGAACCCTTCCAGGTTCTTGGGAACATAATTGCGAGCAAAATAAGCATAACCTTTTGTTTCTTAGAGCCTCTAATTTAGTCAGGAACATAGGCGTTGTTCAAATACTCAAACAAATATGTAGTTATAAACCCAGTGCTATGAAGGCAAAGCAGAGGAGCTATGGTATTTAATAATGGTAGGTAGCTGATCTGTCTGTGCTTTTTGGTACAGGTGTATGTTGAGGGTGCTGTAGGTCAGAAAGGTTAACGGACAAGGTAAAATGGTAGGAATATTTAGAAAATAATCTATGCAGAAAACAGAGGCAAGAGGGAAAAATGACATGGTTGAGGAATGGAAAGTCTGGAGTTGTTCTGAGGACTATCATTCGTTTATGTAATGCATTTTTTTGGGTGATTGGCATGGCCAGAATGTGGCAGTGAAGAAGGCGTAGCACTGAGCAAGTGGGGTGAGTGAGACGAGGCTGGTAGGATGGAGAAGGAGCTCGATCACACACTCCTCACCCTTGAGTTTTCTCTTTGGCAAGCAGCTATGTTCTGGGATAATTCTTCTTATCATCTGGTTTCAGATCTCTCTGAGTCTTTCATCTACCTTTCTCCAAATCTGATGCCGTTCGTCAGTGACCCTCTTCAAGAGGGATTGGGAGCACTAAATGTAAGATTTTTAAGTCTTGCCATCAAGAAGAGATGCTTTTTTAGCATTAGTTAAGTTTCTTTGCTGTTATCAGTGACTATCACTCCCTATTCTTCTGCTGCTGTAAGCCAAGCAATATATCATGTATTGTTCAAGGGCAGATCATCTGATTGTGTAGAATTGCTTTAAAAATAGATAGCATTTGGGCTCTGAGCTGCTTGTTTGGCTGAGTGAACCCCACCACCTCCTGCTTTTTCTCTTCCCCAGAAAGACTTCACTTGCTACATGATAAATCAGGCTATTGTCTGCTCACTCAACATTGTCAGCTAAGTTGCTCGACAATTCTTTAAGAATTTATTATTTAGTTTTGTTGTTGTTGAGGGGACATGTATTGGAAAGGAGAAACAAATAAGAAAAGGACCTTGGACAATTTCCACCCACTCCTGACTTCTGGATATTGTAAGTGTACTAAAAAAAATATTTCTTTTAGGGGCTGGGGATATAGCTCAGCTGGTAGAGTGCTTGCCTTGCAAGCACGAGACCCTGGGTTCAATTCCCAGTGCCACACACACAGACACACAAAAATTAGTTTTAGATGGACACATTATCTTTATTTTTTATTCTGTGTGGTGCTGTGGATCAAACCCAGTGTTGCACACGTGCTAGGCAGGTGTTCTACCACTGAGGTACAACCCCAGCCTGTAAGTTAATATTTTATATCTGCTTCTTATGCCCACCAACTTCCAAGTCTTGAGTGGGGAATGGCTGATATTGAGGGGTTTGTTTATTGATTCTGTTTTACTTTCTGAAGGCTGGAGTGACTATATTATGTAATGCAAATGGTTCATGTTGTGGAACTGAGACCACAGCCTGGACTTTCTTGTCTTGTCCAGATGGAGGTGTTCTGTGTCCTAGGATGGATACCTGTTTTGTCATTCCTTATTTGCTCTTTAAATCTCTTAGGGAAGGGACCAAAGGGTGATTGGAGGGTAGGAAGAGGAGATGTATTGGGGAGTGATATGGACCAAATTACATTGGTCTATTTGTTCTATGAAGAACAAATATTATTCCTTTGTGTGTATGTAGCACATTTTCTTTTTCCATTCATCCTTTGGTGGACACTTAGGTGGAGTCCATATTTTGGCTATTGTGAACAGGACTATAACAAACATATGGGTGCAGATGTCTCTTCAACATGATTTCAGTGCCTCTGAGTATATACCCAGTAGTAGAATTACTAGATTATTTGGTTTTTCTATTTTTCGTTTTCTTAGGTACTTCCATATTGTTTTCCATAATGACTATTTAAGTTTACATAACCCCCAATAGTGCAGGAGAATTCCTCTGTCTTCAACATCCTCACCAGAATTTTTCATATTTTGTCGTTTTGATAATAGTCATTCTGAAGAGACATGATAGCTCATTGTGGTTTTGATTTTCAATTCGCTGATAATTAGTGCAGTTGAGCATTTTTTTCATATACTTGTTGGCCATTTATACATAATCTTCTGAGAAATGTCTACTTAGGTCATTCACCCATTTTTTTATCAGATTTTTTTTTCTGTTGAGTTCTGGAAATTAATGCCTTGTCAGATGAAGAGTTTGCAAATATTTTCTCCTATCCCTATTTTGTCCCTTTATTCTGTTCTTTGTTAACTTTGCTGTATAGAAGTTTTTTGTTTGGTATAGTTCTATTTCTCAGTTTTTTTTTTGGCCTATGTTTTTTTGGGGGGGTCATATCTTCAAAATCTTTGTTGAAAACCAGTGTTCTGAAGCAATTCACCTATTTTTTTTTCTAGTGGCTTCACAATTTCTAGTTTTATATTCAATACTTTTTTATGCATTGGTGGTGTTTATATGATGAGAAATAAGGGTCTAGTTTCTTTGTTGTGTAGAAATCTAATTTTCCCAGCCGCATTTATTGAGGAGATGTTTCTTTCTCTAGTGTATTTCTGATACTGTCCAGTCACATTATTTGTCTTTGACTCTTCCTTCTTCCTTGGATGTTGACATCCAACCTCTTCCACATAATCTCTGTTTTTCATGGCATCATGCCTTCTCTGTCCCTTTGGCTTTTGCATAGTTTAGATTCTTAATGGACTCTGAAACTCCTTATCTTCAGGCCATGGCTCTTCAAATCCACACCACTCTGTTTCTTCTGTAATATTTACCTAATCCTGGTAATGCTCTACTGTAATCTTGAATGTATCCATAATGCCTATGGGAAAAAGATGCAGTCCAGTGAGGAAACTATGACCTTTTGCTGACTGAATCTGCTCGATTTCATTGGCTTCACTTCACACCCTTTTTGCTGCCCAGATTAGACTATGTGTTTCTTTGTGAAGACACACCATCTTTTCCTTCCTTGTATTTTTACTGAAATGGTTACCTCTGCCCAGAAGAAAATTTCAACATTTCTAATTCTACATATCCATTCTAGTACTTACCAAAATTGTAACGTCTCTCCTAAGCCTCTCCTGATTCCTTTGCTGAATGTTGTTTTGATTCCCTTTGCATTTTTGCCACAATTTACAGGTATTTCTGTTATGTTTCTTTGTGTGGGACAGTTTAAATAACTTTGGGTCACAAATATAGTAGAAAGTACTGCAGTGATTCTAACTCCCATCTTAGCCTGAAATAACATCGTCCTTCCACCATACCAGGTTCTTCCCATTCCATACATTTCTACCTTAGGTAGTATGAAGCCAGGGTTTTGGAATAAGGTCTCCCCTTTTCTAGTGCTCAGTATATTCCAGGCAATGTTTTACATCATTTGTGTTCATTTAATTTGGTTATCATAGAAGTTTTGTAAGGCAGGTGATCTTATTATCTCCACTTTACATATGAGGGAGTGAGCCATAGAAGTGTTGCCTAACTTGTCCATGATTATATAGCTAACAGATGACCATCAGGATACCAACCCAGGATTTTGCCCTTTTAGCCTCTGCTGTCACCTGCGCAGTGATGCTGTAGGTAAGCATGAGCTGACAATGTAAGCCCAAAGCCATGGCATTATCAGCTGATGTCTTTGTAGGCTCTTATAGTTCTCAGTAACTTCTCTCAATTGGATTCTAATGCATCTCTTAGGTATGTTTTAGGACTTAATTTTTAAGAATTTCTCTGTTGTGAACTTTTGAAATTTACATTTTGAGATAAACTAATTGCTAAAACCTTCTTGTTCATACATAAAATCTTTATATGTATCATTTGAAAACAACTCCAGTTTCATGCATCATACACAAGTATGAGGTAATGGCTTGTCCTATGTTCTTGAAAATATTAATGATAGTTATTGGGAAATGAGCTTTCCTTAGTTGTAAGCATTTGGAGACACATCATTTTTACAAGTGAGATGACAGAAATTGCCAATACCTGTTTTTGTGTTTATCTTTCCAAGATCTAAGCAAGAATAGAATCAAGGTTTTGGGGACACTTAGAGTGGAAATCAGTTTAATATACAGCATAGGTGCTACTTTGTCAGGGTAGATTGTTTCATGGCAGTTGATAGAGATAAACTTTTTAGTTGGGAACTGATGGTATCTTAAGACCATTATTAGTAACATTTGGGAAGTAGCAAAGTGCAAACATGACAAGCGCAGACAAAGAGGGCGAAAAAGGATGTGCTGAGAAGATACATTGCCTTCTCTTCCTAAAAGTGATTCTTACAGGTTTCATGTAAAATGGAATATACACACATCCCAGAGAATGATTTTCTTGAAAATGAAGACTAGACTTTCACACATCCCTGGTAATAGCAGTTCGTTGAGGTTTAGATGAATATAATGCACTCAGAAGAAAAGTGGTCAAATCCTTGGTTTCCTTCATTGGTGAAGTATTGATACGATATGTGAAATTTGATTCAATGGAATTTTATCCATCTCTTGCTCTATGCAAAACATAGAATGTGGCAGAAACCAGTAAGAGTGGGCATTTGATTTAAAAATTAACTCTTTATCCTGATATATTGACTGGAGAATAAGAGGGACAATGCTGGTGAAAATTTAGGGCAACAAATGAATATGACCTACTCTGGACATGAAGATTATCTCTTGTGATTAACCTGTAAAGGGATAAATCATTTCATCCAGCATTTGTCAAGATATCTTTTTACTTAGAGAACAAAGAGGACTATACTTGGCAAATGTGGTTGTGAAAAAGTAAATGCAGGTCTGTTTTTATTGGATGGCTCATTCATTCATTCCTACATTCAATCATTTGGCATTTCTTCACACTATGTAAAGGACCCTGTACTACGTACTATAGGAAATGTTACCAAGTTGAATCACAGCCAATGAATATGTTATGTATCAAATTGGTGGGTTGTGATGTGACAGGCAGTAAATGAACACTTCTCATGTAGTTAGGTTAATATTATTTGAAAACCTTCCTGTGGTGTGTGTGTGTGTGTGTGTGTGTGTGTGTTTATGTGTTGGATCTCAGTATAAGACGCATTTCTTATTCTAGGCATGGTCATAAATGTCTGAGTAACTATTTTAGGGTCATAAGGGAGCTTACATTTAAGTAGGTATGATTATCACAAAAGATAGAAAGTGACACTGCTTTAAGAGAGAACATATCTTACTTTGTGAGCGCAATAACATAAAGGAAATAATTTGAAGAAATAGACCAATACTTACAGGAAGAGATTTTTGTGATGACTTGAGAGATTTGTTAATTCTGCTGACTTTGGTGTAAGGGAGTCAGGATGAGGATTGATATCTGTAGATATGCCTAAAAGCATAAAGCATTTCATGATTTTTCAAAGAAACATTGCATTACTTTTGGACACTGATGGTTGAACCAACCTTGCTTTCTGAGCTGGAATGTGAGTGCATCAGCAAATAAGTAAGCTCACCAGAGGAATCTGGGGCATTAGGAAGTTCTTGCTGAGTTCTGAGAAAAGGAGGGAACCTCTAAGAATCCAAGGAGGACAGGCATATGGTATGACATGATAACAGTCTGCCATTACCGTTAAGATTGCTATAGAGAGGATGTGACTTTCACTTAAATCCTAAATCTTCTGAGGAAAGGGCTAGAGGTAACTAGTCAGTATTGGAGTTAGTCCCTGTAGTAGTCTATGTAGGTTTGGTAATTGCATTAACTTTTCATAAACTCTGGGAGTACTCCTTGGTATCCAGAGTGGGAATTTATTTAAGAGTCACAGAATTTTACACCTAGAAGGGAATCATTTGAAAACCATTAGAATTTGATTTTCTCAGGGAATATTCAGAGTGCATGTGGGTGGTAGACTTCGAGTAGTGAAATTATCTCAGACTTTGGTTCTGCTGAAAAAATGCAGCAGACTTCCTTAGAGTGTGCTGAAGTCATTGCATTGAGCCAGGACAATACTGCCTCTGGGATTTCTGGCAAAAGAGAAACTTGAATAATGCCAGAGGCGGGTCCCATGGCATTAGGATCTTTGCCTACTGTGCATCCTCCCTTTTCTAAACTTGCCATCTTGGCGTATAGTTAGCCAAGGTAATTTTCCAGAGTTTCTTTTACATAGACAAATAGTGTACTGACATACAGGGACATTTGAGTGCAAATCTCATTCTAATTATATCTTGCCTTATAAAGAGAGGAAAGCCATTTAAAAATTTTTGAATTTGTCTAGGTAGGCTTCCCTACTGAAAATACAATACTACCTGTTCACACTATGATGGATCCAAACCTGTGAAATTCTCCCATGTTGGAAATCACATTGCTTAAGTATCAATTCTC
Source organism: Glaucomys volans (assembly GCA_020662805.1). NCBI lineage: Eukaryota > Metazoa > Chordata > Mammalia > Rodentia > Sciuridae > Glaucomys > Glaucomys volans. Next base: position 323,680 of record JAJEJO010000503.1, read on the forward strand.
CCAACACTAGTACTCCTCAGGGGTATGAGTTGAGAATTAAAATCTGGCAGTATTTTCCTTTATCCTTTGAAGTCCCAGAATTGATGCTCTACAAATAGTGATGGTCTTATCAATGTTAGTAATGTGCAGCATACTGATATTAAACTATGAACTGATATATGGACCAGCAGTTAAAGTATTTTTGGTTTATTTCCTTGGCAAATGCAAATATTGTAATTGTACAGTTACCTCAGGCATTCACAAGTTATATTTCCAGTGCAAACAATTTCCAGTATGAACCACAGTGGAACTATTAGTTATGCATCTACTAGGCACTTTTTAGAAAACTTGGATATGAGGTGAGCTGTGTATGTGTATAAAAGATTCAGCAGGGATTTAAGGTGCTTCCAACCCACATGAAACATTAAACATATTGGCTGAAATTAGCATGAAGATGGACTTTTTCTTCTTTCTGAAGAATTATCTACCTTTTTTGTTTTATGAAGCAAGATGAGGGCAGTGTGTTTTAACTGAGAAATGAGGTGAACTCAGTGAAGATGTTTTACCTTTCTTAGTCCCAGGATAGTGTGGGTTTCTATCAAAACTTAAATTATGTACATCTATATATAAATACACAAGCTATATATGATATATATGTAAATATATTAAATATGTATATGTTATATATTTTTTCAATTTTTTAAGTTTTTAAAATTTGCTATGAAAATTTTCCAAGAAATGGAAAATTTTGTTACAAAAGTAACAAGGACCTTATAATGCACTTTCATGAATATTACCAGCTTCAGCATTGATTGACTCATGGCCAGTTTTATTTCATCTATACATGTGTTTCTTTCCTTCAAATCTTGGGTTATTTTGAAGATAATCCCAGATATCATATTATCTAATTGCTAGTGTAAATTTTAAATCTTTGGGAGGTGAATCTAAAACGTTTCTCTCAACCACAAATACCATGTTAGGAGGTTTCTGTTTTGGAAGGTATTGGTCTTGTGGTTTTTGCATAGGTAGGAGTGCCATCTTTTTGTGTGTGTGTGTGTGTGTGTGTGTGTGTGTGTGTGTCTTTATTTTCTGGAATTATGCTTGGTTTCGGAATGTGGTATGAGATTGTTGTTGGATAAAAGTTTAAGCTGTAAGTGGCTTCTTTGCTTGGGAGAGACCCCATGTTGGTTTTGAGTTTATTATCATTATTAATAATATCAGAGAAAGTTGATAACATTAGTGATCCCTTTTGTACTTAAACCCAAACAACTGGCATTCTTACATTCTTCAGAATATCACTTAATGCTTTGTTTATAACAGAATTGTGCCCCTAATTTTAAAAATATTTTAAGATACCGATATATGCCCAGGTTTACCTAGCCACTCCTTCATTGCTGTGACTTCTGTCATCACCTCAGCCTATGGACTAGGTCTTTGTGGACCAAGCATAGTAAATGTTTGGCTTTAATCTGATATTCTAGAAAATGGAGCTTGAGAGTAAAGCTTACATATTTTCTTAAAATGAAAAGATTCAGGGATGCTGAAGTGGAGAAGAAAGAAAAATAAGACAATGAAGGCAGAGGGCAAATGTGGTGGTGGTCTTTCCCCAAGCCACCTCTGACTTCGTTGCAGATGCTACTGATGGCTTGGTGTCACAGCATAGCTTCACAAAGCCTTCCTGAACTAGTGTTGTCTCAGAAGAGTCCACTAATGGGATGGAGGGAGGGAGAAGAATTCATGAACTGGTTCCTGATTCCCAGTGCTCAATACATGTTTCCCTTCAGTGTTGACTTTTCAGGAAATCTGCTTTGTTAGCACTACCATTTTTCAAGTGATTCTCTTGAACATGCTTTCACTTTTTAAAATTAAAACCATGGAAAAGAAATTTCTTCAAACCATTATCATGGGGACTTATATAGTCTAAGTAGGACCCTAAGGAAGAGCTTAGGTTTCATATAATTTCATACTTAACTTAGTTCTGGCCCTTAACATCTGATTCCAATTAATAGGATCAGACTTAAAGCATACTTGTTTTTCTTAGTAATAATATATTTGTTATTGCATTTGAGATCATTCCTTGTGAGATCAATAAGATGTCATGTGTATATGTCCACATTTTGTCTCAGCAACAGTGTCTCATGTCTCCTAAGTTTGTGCAACTTTTACTTGAAATTGCAATGTCTTCTTCAAGGAAATGGTGTTGAAGAGGTGATTGGCAATTTCATGGCCTCTGCTTGATGAACTTATTACTTGCACATTGAGACAACTTGTCCATTATGTAAACATTCTACCTTTAGTTTTGTTTACCTTTATGATAAAATTTTTTAAGAAAATAAACAATTGCCTTTTAAATTTACTGATATTTTTCTATTCATCAAAACCAACACCAACTTTTGGATATGTCAGCCTTTCTTTTTGTTTTAATCTGTATAAAATCCATAAGAAAAGGATGTGAAAATTTAAGGCTTGCTGAGGCTGAAGCACAAATATCAAGACTGTTCAGAGGTCTTTTTACAAATTGCCTGTGAACCCTTTGGAATGGCATATGCAGTTTAAATTCAGTTTTATTCATATGCTATGAAAATATTGAATAACATACTCCTTAAATATTCTCTCTGCTTTGCCCTTTGAAAATTTATTTATTAATTTAGCAGTGCTAGGGATTCAATCCAGGGCCTCACACATGCTAGCCAAATACTTAACCACTGAGCTATACCTTCCGCCCTTGACAACTTTAAATGACGGATCATGTGATTAAGTGTCTCCTCCTGGAGAGGGTAGAATTTGAAAACTAAATTTTGATTCTTGCAAAAACCTTGACATATTCCAGGTCTAGTTAGTGTTGCAACAGCATTTTTCTTATTCCTTTGTCCCCATGATCAATATTGATTTTATTCCTAGGAAAGGAGAGTAAGCTTCTTCACTTAGGACTTATAGAACTTGGTAGAATTTCAGGAAACATGTGCTTAATTTCTGAAGTCACATATATAGGTTTATTTCTTCACATCTAAACTTTACTTTGAAAGAACACTGGTAAAGTGTTACAAACAAGTAACATGATTAAGATGATA
>JAJEJO010000503.1:327129-359379 GCA_020662805.1 Glaucomys volans
GCCAAGGAGTGGGATAGCAGGGTCAAATGGTGGATCCATTCCAAGTTTTCTAAGGAATCTCCACACTGCTTTCCAGAGTGGCTGCACCAACTTGCACTCCCACCAGCAATGTATGAGTGTACCCTTTTCCTCACATTCTCGCCAACACCTGTTGTTGCCTGTGTTCTTAATAAAAGACATTCTAATTGGGGTAAGATGAAATCTTAAGGTGGTTTTAATTTGCATTTCTCTTATAACGAGTGATGTTGAACATTTTTTCATAAATCTGTTGATTGCTTGTAGATCTTCCTCTGTAAAGTGTCTGTTCATTTCCTTGGCCCATTTATTGATTGGGTTATTGGTGTTCGTGGTGTAAAGATTTTTGAGTACTTGGTAGATTCTGGAGATTAGTGCTCTGTCCGAAGTGTGTGTGGCAAAGATTTTCTCCCACTCTGAAGGCTCTCTCTTCACATTGCTGATTGTTTCCTTTGCTGAGAAGAAGCTTTTTAGTTTGACTCTATCCCAATCATTGATTCCTGCTTTTATTTCTTGCGCTTTGGGAGTCATGTTAAGGAAATCTGGTCCTAGGCCAACATGATGAAGATTTGGACCTATTTTCTCTTCTATTAGGTGCAGAGTCTCTGGTCTGATTTCTAGGTCCTTGATCCACTTTGAGTTGAGTTTTGTACAGGGTGAGAGATATGGGTTTAGTTTCATTTTGCTGCATATGGATTTCCAGTTTTCCCAGCACCATTTGTTGAAGAGGCTGTCTTTTCTCCATTGCATGTTTTTGCCTCCTTTGTCAAGTATGAGATACCTGTATTTATTTGGGTTTGTCTCTGTGTCCTCTATTCTGTACCATTGATCTACCTGTCTATTTTGGTACCAATACCATGCTGTTTTTGTCACTATTGCTCTGTAGTATAGTTGGAGGTCTGGTATTGTGAAACCCCCTGCTTCGCTCTTCTTGCTAAGGATTGCTTTAGCAATTCTGGGTCTCTTATTCCTCCAAATGAATTTCATGATTGCTTGCCCTATTTCTATGAGGTCCATCATTGGGATTTTAATTGGAATTGCATTGAATTTGTATAGCATTTTTGGAAGTATGGCCATTTTGACAATATTAATTCTGCCTATCCAAGAACATGGGAGATCTTTCCATCTTCTCAGATGCTCTTTAACTTCTTTCTTTAGTGTTCTGTAGTTCTCAGTGTAGAGGTCTTTCACATCTTTTGTTAGATTGATTCCCAAGTATTTTATTTTTTTTGAGGTTAATGTGAGTGGGGTAGTTTTCCTAATTTCTCTCTCAGAGGATGCATCACTTATGAATAAAAATGCATTAGATTTATGAGCATTAATTTTATATCCTGCTACTTTACTGAATTCATTAATGAGTTCCAGAAGTTTTCTGGTGGAATTCTTAGGATCTTCTAAATAGAGAATCATGTCATCAGCAACTAGGGATAGTTTGATCTCTTCTTTTCCTATTCGTATTCCTCTAATGCCCTCTTTTGCCACTACTATTCAACATTGTTCTTGAAACTCTAGCCAGAGGAATTAGACAGACCAAGGAAATTAGAGGAATACGAATAGGAAAAGAAGAGATCAAACTATCTCCTAGTCACTCTTCAAGTAGGAGACGTGGTATTCAATTCTGGTCACTCAACTGTAAAAGAGATATGGCAATCCAGGGACAGCCAGGCAAGATGGAAAGAATGATTGACACTGTGTCTTACAAGGAACTGTTGAAGGAAGTTGTGATGTGACTTTACAAAAATGCTAACCAGGGGTCCCAGGGTAAACTTGCAGGACTCCAGAGAACAGAAGTAAACCAGAACTCAAGAAAAGACCACTTCTATTCACTATATGAAAACAGTTGGTGACAAAGTGACACAAGGACAGAATGGGTTACCTTAGGAAATGTGAGTTTTTTCCCATTAGAGGGTTTTACAAAAACCTTGTTAGTGCATTATCATTGTAGATGTTGGTGGGATTCATTTTGACATATTCACAAATGTATGTAACATAGATTGCTCCATTTCAATCCCCACTGCTTCCTCTTTCCCTCCCCTGATCACCTTCCTCTGTTCTATTGGTCTTCCTCATATTTATTTATTTATTTATTTATTAATGGGTGCATTTTAGATATATATAAGATTGGAATGAATTGTGGTAGATAGGCCCATAGCATAATTTGGACACCCTCATTCCCCAGTTTTCCCCTTTCCTTCCCCTCCACTCTCCCATTTAATCCTTACTTCCATTAGAGGATCTTTTAGCTTTAGCCTAGTGACTTCTGAGAATGCCAAAATGTTCAAGGGTCAGTTTGTGGTTTCACTAGATGACATTCCTTCCAATCCAAGGCATTTTGAGGAGCTGCCACTCATGCCTTATTTCCCATAGTCCTTTTAAAGCAATTACAAAAGGGGAATTACTGGAGATTAAAATGGAGCAGATTATATTCTCTGCATCTATGAAGCCCTCTATTAGGTTCAACTATTAGGTGCAACTATAAAACACAGAAATATAGAAGTATAAAGGCAAAACACAACATTATAAAGAATATATAGGACATTCCCTCATCACTCAATAATTGTTATGATTCAATATTTTTTAAAAAATCTTTTATGAAATAGACATAGAAAAATGCACATCATAACTGTATAGTTAAATCATTTTTTCCATATTTAAAATAGTACTTATGTGCAAAACATACTCAGATTAAGAAACATACATTCATCAGTCATTCAGACTCTGCCCTTTTCCCCCAAAAGGCATAATTTCTAATAGCTCAGATTAGTTTTGCCTGTTTTGTACTTTATATAAAAGGATTCATAGAATATTATTAATTTTTTTTGTACTGAGGATTCAAAACAGGGGCATTTTATCACTGAATTCTGTCGCCAGGCTTTTTTATTTTTAAGTTTTGAGACAGGATCTTGCTAAATTGCTCAGGCTGGCCTTGAACTTGTGATCCTCCTGCCTTGGCCTTCTGAGCCACTGAAATTACAGGCTTGTACCAAAGTGCCTGGCAAATAAGTGCTAATTTGATAAGAATGTATTTTTCTTGAATTTTTAATGTGGCAACATTTCTTTCATGTATACATAAAGCAGTTATATATTTGGTACATCCTAGTCAGCTACTGTGCTAAATTCTCTTTAAATATTTCATTTTTTAACTTTTCAAAACTAACTTTTAAAAATATACTATTATTGTTGTTATTATTATTTTTATGGTCATCATCATCGTTATGTTTCAGATGAGGAAACTGACGAACAGAGTTGAAGTAATATTATTCGACCTAGTGTACTGTAGCTGTTTACAGTCATGTTTGGGTTTTCTCCCAATTTCATACCCTTCAATCTAACCCTCTCTTGCTTCTTACAGGCATATTCTTTTTTGTTCAGTCTTTTCTTTGCAATTCTTCATATATTTTTGTGTTTGCATGTTTGGCCAATTTATATGTGCTTCATATATCATGTATATGTGTGTGAGTATTATTTTTTGGAATATTTATTTTTAAGTGTTTTTTAAATTTAAAAGCATATAAAGTTTCATATACAAACTGAAACAAGTTAGTTTCAGTTTGTTTTTAAATTATTCAACTTTTAATCAAACGAACTCATTTTGTCAAAGGTGATGATCAAAATTGATTTTTAAATGAGTAATCAGTTTTTCCAGTTCCATTTAATGAATATGCTTACATTTGTTCATTAATTTGTGCTATCTTTATTGCTTTGTGTTTAGTATGTGTGTGTGTATGTTTTGTTCCATTAATGTCTGCTACTTCCTGTGTAAGTCTCTTTTTACTTAATATTTTCCTAGTCATCTTTGCAATATCTTTAAAAAGAAAGAGAATGCACATGGGTCCAATTATGCATTATTTAATTATGCTCTTCTCTGTCAAAACACATGAGCAATCTGCTTGCTATCTGTTCATGGCAAGGCCGGGACTTAAGGAGAACCTTTCCCATCTCTACCAGAGCCTTTGCTGGTCTCCCTTTTGGTGAGATAGAGAAATGGGATTTAGCTTGGTGTGTTCTTTGCCTGTTTTGTACCAGGCTCTCCTGAGCCACCTTTTCATCCTTAAGGTAATTTGGTCCTCAGGACCATACAGGGCCAAACACTGGCATTTGGGGCTTTTTACTGTGTTACTTTTTCTTTATATTATTCCACTGTATACCAAGAAAACTGTCCTAATTACAGCCCCTTGTATGTAAGTGTGTTCTACAACAATATCAGACTTGGGGCTTCGAGAGTAAGTAGGCCTGGCTCTTTACCCCAAAGATATTACTCTGTTTAAGTAAAAAGAAATAAACATATGTATTCATGTTTGCAGTCTTTAATCAAAAATCTCTCAAGTTTATTTGTTATTGAATTCTTTAAAAAGACATGAAGTTGGAGCTCTGGTTTTTATAGCAGAATTATTTGGGGAGATGGGGTGAGATGAATTATCATATGTATATAATATGACTAAATAGTTGAGGTCTGAAATGGTAGTAACCATGTATGACTACTTGAATTTGTATCTAAATCAATTAAAATTCAATAAAATAATAAAAGGTAGTCTGTCACCCACTGCCTACATTTCAGTTGATCAATAGTCATACATGGTAAATTTTAGGACAGCACAGAACATTTCCAAAGTTGCAAATTTTCTATCTACATTGTTGGTCTAAATGATTCTGAAAGTTGATGGTTTAGTAAAAAAGAAGATGAAGTATTGAAGTGTGCCTTATTGGTTTCTGTAAGTTTGAGTGCAAAGAATCTTTCCTTTAAAATGTTGATAATCGAGGAAACATTGAGGTACCAAGGTTTTAGATGATTTCATGGACGTTAATCAATAAATAGTCATTGACTAGAAGGATATTTCCATATTTATTATACCTATTTCATAAATGAGAGGATTAAGAGACACTCTATAGTCCAATACCTTAAGTATCAGAGAAACAAATGCTGCAAGTACTTGCATGAGTTGTCGACTTCTCTTTCTAGAAACATGTGGTCCTTCCACATTTATGCCCCTGTTGGTTTGGAATAAACTGAAATATTGAGTCTTTAAAAATTAGGGAAACTTAAGATGAAACTGAGTTCCACACACTGGTCTCATTTCAGATCCAATTTGAGGCTATAAAGCCTTACTATGAGAAAAGAAAGAAAGAAAGAAAGAAAGAAAGAAAGAAAGAAAGAAAGAAAGAAAGAAAGAAAGACAAAACAACCCAAAAAAAGAAATCTAGTACCTAAGTAGATGTGGTACTCTTTTACTGAATTAGTATAATATGGAATCAAAAGACATGGTGTGATATGCTTTGGGAATGTATTATTTTAAGAATGTCCCTGACCAAGATTTAACTGAAATAAAGCCAGGAGAATGCTTCCCTCTTTAAGGGACAGACAGAAGTGAAACCCTGTTGAATCCCATTTCTAAAATACCCAATTTTATTTTCATCAATGGCACCCAGGATTTGGTATTTGGCATGTGACTAAGATGAGTGGGTGGGGGTTAATATGAGAAATCCCACAATGAATAAGTTGGGACCATTTGGTATGTGTAAAAAAGCTCACATGTCCTAGCTTAGTCTGTGTGAAATAAACTGAACCCTTCTAATGAAGTGGCCCCAAAGATTGGGTTTAATCCTCCTGTGTGGCTGCTTTCATAAGTCTTTTCAAGAGCCTAAGTACCATAAAATACTATCACAAAAGCCTTCATTCCAAAGAATGTGTGTGTCGGCTCATGTCAAGAGCTCTTAGTTTAGAACAATGTTCCTAAAGCCATAAGCTAATAAACAAACAGATAATCTAGTTCAGTTTTGTCTAAGTAGTATAATGTCTCTACCTAACTATTTCCTGCACCTTTAGCTCTATTCAGAAGGAAAGGGTTCTGCGTGGGAATGTGTGTATATTTTCTCTTAATAGGAGGGCTGGGAGCTCCTGTGACTGGATGTCTTGTTTTCTCTTCTGTGTAGCTCTGGTTGTTTACAGTGGGAATTTTCCGTCTTGGTAATTTGGTCCTTTAGTTGTTTTTTATTGTAAAGGGTGGAAATGTGTACACCTTTCCTTTCAGAAATATCATTGTATCATGTCCATCTCAGCTAACAATGGCGGGATCAGGTAGTTCTCACTCGTTTTCATACCTTCCTATAAGACTTTTCACAAACTGTAAGTCAACTTCCATGCAGCATGTTTAGGGATTCCCAGGGGAATTCACAAGGATTCAAATCCTAGGTACTCCCCTTTAGACTGTTGTGTGAACACTCATTTGACCTGGGGAGAATTATGGCCATAGCAGTTAGAATGTCATTCTTTTGGAATCTCTTAATGTTAAAAGACCAATTTTCAATGTCTCAGCAAGACGTGGGTCAGGGTGAGTTATTGATACCGTCCACATTTCAGGGGGCTCTTTGCCTGATCTTGCCTAGAGAATTATTTACATAAAAATCCAGTAAGTGCCTGTTGTGTTAGGGTAACTGCCCTGTCATGGTAGCTGGGCGTATTTTCTGACTATTCCTATTAAAAATAATTCTGAGCCTCTTATTGCCATTAATTGGCTCTTGCACTTTGAGTCACAGAATCATAAAACATTGGTGTTGAAAGGACCTTTTAAGGCCATTAAATGGGTTCCTTGCATTTATAAAGCTTGAATCTCCTTTATAATATTCATGTCAAGTAGTCTTCTTGCCTCTACTTGAACACTTCCAGTTCCTTGGCACTCTCAGATTATCAAATCAGATAATTTCTATCAGATAATTTCATTTTCACTGTTAAGCCTGAGGAATATGTTTCTGTGAAACTTTTACAGTTTTCCAAACAAACTTTAATTTTTCTTTGCATATCATAATAACAGTACAGGCTCATATCTTTCTGTCTTTTAGTATCAGTTATATTTTTGTCTGAAGAGCTAAATAAACTTCAAATGATTTTTGTCATCTCAGGAATATGCTGTGGAGAACTCTACCCTTTTTGCTAAATTGTGACATTCATGTTTTTCAACATAATAGATCATATCACCTTCTTTTTTAACGTCTTACTATGTAAATCAGCACAAGAGGCCTGAGCTAGTATTTGTCGTTCTCTTTGTAAGGTTCAAAGACATGAAGTAACTTTCTCTAGGCCTTCGCTCTGGTGTGGGCCACCATGGACAGCCTCCTAATCTTTTTCAATCTTATTTTCTTTATCCTAAAGTGGAGCTAAGAAAAGCAATCCCACGGGGAGAGTTTGCAACTTGCTTAGCTGAAATACTAAGTCAAACTTACTTTGCTGAAATTCCTCAGCCTGATATCTAATAAAGAATTTTTCCCTTAAATGTGGTAGCAAAATGATAGCTACAGAAAAGAAAAGAACAATATGTTTAGAAAAAAATAAACTATTTTAAGGACTATGCTTAAATTTAGATAAATTTAAGCATGCTGAAGTATGAAGAGTTTCTCAGATAATTATGTGGAGCTCCAGACCCAACAGACCATGAATAAAGAGCTTTTTGCTCTTTGTCTGCACCTGCCCCCACACTGATGAATTCTTCCTTCTCTGAACTTTCCAGCACTTTGGGCAGACTTCCTTCCTTTATGGCACTTGGAGCAGGCATAATAATGGTCTGCAAAGATGCTGTGCCATAATCTCTGTAGTCTGTAAACAGGTTGGATTACATGGTAGGGGAAGATTTATGGAACAGGTGGAATGAAGGCTGTGAGTTAGCCAACCAAGTGTAGGAAGATTATCCTGGAGTATATGGGGGTGGGCAATATTATCACAAGGGTCTTAGAAGTAAAAGCAGGAGACTGCAAAGGAATCTGGAGGGATATGACATGAGAAAAAACTCAGTGAAGCTTTGACTGCTTTAAAAATGTGGGATAGGGCTACAAGCCAAGGAAGGAGGACCACCTTTAGAAGCTGAGAATGGCAAGGAAAGAGACTTCTGTATAAACTCCACAAGACAGGAACTCATCCCTGCAGATGCAGTTTTATCCACTGATACTCATGACAGACTTCTGAATTACAGAATTGTAAGATAATAAATAAATTTGCATTGTTTTAAATGATGACATTTGTGGCAATTTGCTGCAATAACAATAGAAAACTAACACACATGATGGTATGTTGAAAGTATTTGTTTATATGTCTCTTCTCCCTTTCAAAAAATGAATTCCTCAAGGGTGACAATGTTGTCTTTAAAAAAAATCATCTCAGCACAGTTCCACGTGATAGGAACATAACATTTCCTGTCAAATACTAGAGATAACTAGTATTTACTGTGTGGGGCACTGAATGCTCAGCATGACTCAAGATAGTTTTTTTAAAAAATTTTTCTTGCTCCCTGGGAACAATGTACAACCTTATTGAATCTAATTTTCTTATCTGTAAAATGATTTTGTAGATTATATCAGGTTCAGCAGAATTTTCTGTAAGTCCCAAAAGTGATTATTTTAGGCTTTGAAGACCATGTGTTTTTCACAACCACTCAATTCTGTCATTGGAACACAAAAATAGACATAGACATAAGTAAATGAATGATCATGGATATGCTGTAATTAAACTTTAGTTACAAAAGCAGAAGGTGGATGTGATTTGGCCATTGGTCAGTTTTTACTGCCTTGGACTGGTGAATCTTCCTCTTCTGTTCCAGTTTCCATCTGATCTGATTGTTCTGTGAATTTATAAAGTTTTAATATTAGTGTCAGTTAAGCCAAGGAAGTGCCAGTAGGACTTGGAGAGGTAGCTCCACTGATAGGATGGGTCTCTTTATAGGAAGACACATAATATCAGACTCAAGTGCCAGGAAGGAAACTGCCACCATGTCCTTGGCAAATGGGCCTGGGACAAATGCTCTTAAGGATGAGACATAAGGAAATCCTTGAATGCCAAGGCTGAGCTCACTGAACTTGAAACTCAGAGAACTGGAACTACCATTGGATGACTATAAGGGGGCAATAAATCCATTGTGCTCAGAAATGAAAGACCTTCAGAGGCAGCTGGCCAAATGAAGCAGGAGGAGGGAATGGGTTCCTCACTCAGCTAAATTATGACTCTGGGCAGGCAGACCAGGTCTACTAAAATAGCAAGGTGCCTGAACTTCTGCCCAGAACATGTCACCAGTCTTTGCAATTTGGGATTGTCTTCCATCACAGCCTCCTAATCTGAGGGAATGAAGAAAGTAAAGTGAGTGAAATACAAGCAATGACATTTTTCTTGGAGAGCTTCCTTAGGGACAAAACCTGATTTTTCAAGAAAACTCTTACTTTTTGAACTCTTTATTTTAATGTGAACACTTGAGTTCTTTGTTGACAGAGCATCCAGTGGATTTTTGAGGTCTCTTAAACTTTTCTATTGATGTGGGACTTAACTCTTATAGATGTGAGGGTATGGGGTGAAGAAAAATCCTTGCAAACTAAGCAAAGGGCACTGGGGTATGTTTACTTATCTGATGGCCTTGTTGTGATCATTTGTTTTTACTTGACTGTATCACTCGATTTTGAGGACAAAACTAGTCTCTTTAATTTATATGTCACAATAGCTTATTTATGTTTTGTAAGTTGTTCAAGAACAGTTTGTCCATTAAGAAAAAAAGGGGACCTATCATCCTCCTGACCCAGGGAAAGGCTGGGTGAATCAGTTGCAGAAGCTTGATGTGGCAAGTCAGAGCTGCTTTAGGGCTCTGTACGTGGTTCCTCTCCAAGATCTCTAAACATGCTGGGAGAACAAACTGTTTGTTTATTTGGCTGCTAGGACTTCATTTGGCTATTGTGTTATTTATGCTGTTTTGATTTTTCTCTCTTTTTGCCTTGACCCTCAACTCTTTGAAACCACAGTGGTTTAAGAAGTGTATTGAGTAGCCAAACTCAGAAACTCAAAGGCTGAAATGTTTTCTCTCACACATAGAAGCTAGAATAGAATAAAGAAAAGGGGGTAGGAGGGTAGGAAAGCATAAAGAACAAATCAAATACAAATTAATAGATGAGTGAAAGGAAATCTAGTAGAGGAAGGAGAGAGGTGAGGGGGGATGGGAGGGAAATGGGGGGTCATGAACTGAAATCAGTTTCTATGCATCTATGAGTTTGTTGGGATGAGCTTAACTACTCTGTGTAATTGTAAAGCTCTAATAAAATAAATAAATGAATAAAGAAAGAACCATATTGGATATATCATGTACTTAGTAAATATGTACTACATTTTGTATTTCTAAATGTTTACGAAGAAAGGGTTTACCAGTAAGTTACATAGATAGAGGATCAACTCACAATAGAAAATTATTTATATTTATGTAGGATGTTATAGTTTCAAAAGCATTTAGTGATGTATCTATCTTGGTCTGTGCAACCCTTAGTGGATAAAAGATAAGTGTTATTCTCATTTTACAAAGAAATAGAGACTCAGAAATTCTGTGATTTTCCCAAGATCACAAAACTAGTAAATGGTTCAGGTGTGACTGGAAATGCTACTTTTTCGTATACCATCAGGCTGTTTGTTTTATTTTTTTAAGTCATCCGACTATGACTTGGATATATAAAGAGGTACTCCTTTTGTAGAGATCATTCTGTGGGGTCTCTATTTTAGTCTTTCAATCTCTTTCACTCACCTCCCCCATAGATACACATTTTGAGATTGATAGCCACACAATTTCTCTAGTTCTTCTTTTAAAGACTAATTTATTTGACTTGGATTTAGTGTGTTGTATTGTCAAGAATCCATGTGTCCACTCACTCAGCAAATATTTTTCTCAGCTTCTTCACAGTTCTGTGACATTGATTGGAAGAGGTGCTATCGGGTTTGAATGATGAATCATACGTGATGCATGCTCTTGAGAGCACACAGTGCAGCAAAGGCAATGGCTCATGCATTTTCCACAGTATGCAACATGATAAATGCTTTCAAAATGCTATGTAGGGCTACAAGTAGGAAGAAATTTTTGTTTGGGGATTGCCAAGAACAGTTGTGTAGAATGACAGGTAACCTGGACCTCCAAGAAAAACTTGGGTTCAGATATGAAAAAAATTGGTGGAGAGCAAAGTCCAGATGGAGAGAAAGGCAAGAGAACATTCTTGGGGCCCAGAGAGTAAGGGTAAGTAGTTTGGCAGATTACTGGCTTATGGCTTAACAAAAGTGAGCATTCATGAAAAAGAAATCAAGAAAAGAAGTCCTATTCACAATAGCCACAAAAACATAATGTATCTAGGGATAATGTTAAGTAAGGAATGAAAGCTCTCTACAATGAAAATTATAAAACTCCAATGAAAGAATATTCAAGGGGGCACACCAAAAAGGGAAGATATTCATGCTCATAGATTGAAAGAATTTATGTTGTTAAAATGACCATACTATCCTAAGCAATCTATAGATTCGATAGAACCCCCATCCAAATTCCAATGACATTCTTCATGGAAGTAGCAAGCAAAAATCCTAAACATGCACATGGACCCACAAAAGATCCAGAATAGTGAAAGCTTCCTGAGGAAAAACAATAGCTGGAGGCACAAAAGCATACCTCAGAGCTATAGTAACCAAACACCATGATAAAGGCATAAAAACCAACACAGAAACCAACGGAATAGAATACAGAGCTCAGAAATCACCGCATGCACACCCAGCCAAGTAATTTTTGATTGAGATGTAAAGAACACATATTGGAGTAAAGATAGGCTTTTCAATAAGTGGTTCTGGGAGAACTGGATATACATTTGCAGAAGAAAGACAATAGATTCTTAACCTCTTACCTGATCAATTCTTACTTCTTACCTAGAAATCAATTCAGAATGGACTAATAACCTGCATATAAGACCTGAAACATTGAAACTACTAGAGAAAACATAGAGATAACACTAGATTACATGCATGGAAAGATTTTTTTGGATAAGACCCCAAAAGCTCAGGCAACAAAAGCAAAAATAAACAAAAGGCATTTACCAAACTAAGAAGCTTCTGCACAGCAAAGGAAACAACAGAGTGAACAGACAATCAGTAGGATGAGAGAAAATATTTGCAAATTACTTATCTGGAAGTGATTAATATCCAGAATACACAAGAAACTTGAACAACAAAAATATAAATAATCCAATTTACATGGAAATTAGAAAATGATTTGAATATATGTTTTTTGAAAGAATACATACAAATGGCCAACAAGTACATGAACAAATACACAAAATACACAATGTCACTAATCATCAGGGAAATGCAAATTGAAACCACAATGAAGTATCAACTCACCCCAGTTAAAATAACTACCAAAAGACCAAAAAAAAAAAAAAAAAAAAAGGAACAAAATGGTGATAAAGATGTAGAAAAAAGGGGGAATTCTTACATATTGTCATTAGAAATGTTAATTAATACAGCCACTATGGAAAACAGTATGGAGAGTCCTTAACTAAAACTAGAACTACCGTATGATTCAACAATCACTAATGAATATATATCCATAGGAGAAAAAGCAATCATATCAAAGAGATACCTGTACTCCCATGTTTATTACAGCACTATTCACAATTACTGAGATAGAATCAACCAAGGTGTCCATCAATGGATGAATAGACAAAGAAAATGTAATATATGTACACAATGGAATAATATTCTGTCATAGAAAAGAATAAAGTGTTGCCATTTGCAGTACTTTATGGATGCATGGATAGAACTCTAGGTCATCACATCAAGTGAAATAAATGAGTCACAGAAAGACAAATCCTGCATTTCCACTCTGTGGAAACCAAAAAAAAAAGAATAAGTAAATCTCATAGAAGAATAGCATGGAATGACAATCACTGGAGACTGAAGGGACATAGGAGTGGAACTGGAGGTGTCAATAAGGAACACCAAACCACAGCTAGAGAGGAGAAATTAATCTTAGCATTTCATAGCACAGTAGGGTAACTATAGTTTAAAGCAATCTATGATATATTTCAAAACCAAGTTTCTGAGCACATAGAAATTATTAATGTTTGAGAAGATGGAAATGCTTTCTACCCTGATTTGATCATTGTACACTGTACATGTTTATTAAATTATTGTGCTGTAACTCATAAATATGTACTAATATTATGTATCAAGAAAAAGTGAACCTTATGAAATTTAAAATTTGGAGAGCTACTTACTTTTTGCAGCAATAATCTTGAAAGATGCATATGGATAAGATCAGCCCAGGGAGTGGAGAGTGGAAAGAACTTGTTAGGTTTCTACTTCCTCATAGTAAGCTTATCCAGTTGTAGGATTCCTTCCATCCAAAATAAGATTCTGTCAAATCTCAGAAGTACCAAGCAGGTCCTTTATGGGCCTCCAACAATTTCCAACCATAATTCTCTAAAACTTCAGTATAGTTTCCCTAGAACAAGTTGCCCACATATGGGAGGGTTTATTTCTGTGTGCTCCATTCTATTCCAGTGGTCTGTGTATCTGTCCTTATGCCAGTACCACACTGTATTGATTACTGTGGCTTTGTGATAAGTTGTGAAATCAGGAAACAAGAGTCCTCCAATTCTGTTCTTCTTTTTCAAGATTATTTTGGCTATGTAGGAGGTGGTGGGTGGCGAGTCATTGAAGTTTCCATTTGGCAACAGAGTATAAGGGGCTTGGTAAAGGACTGGGAAGACTTTTGGAAGGGTTAGGAATAAAAGACATACTTCAGCTATTTCTTTAGTCTAGATATGAGGAATCTATGCATAAAAAAAATTTGGTGGCAGTGGAGATGAAGAACAGTAAATGAATTGGAAGAATTTGGTGCAATTTATAGTGGCCTATTTGTATTCAGAGTAGATGGTTGGGAGAAAAAGGAAAGGTGGTTTCAGTCTTTTTGATTGTGAGAAATGTGATAACATACATAGAAAAGCAGAGGATGCAAAAGGTCAGCAGATCTGTGGGTTAGCATATCTGAATTCAGTTTTGAGCAGAGGGTATACTTCAGTTGGTGATGCTCAGCCAGCAATGCAGACATGGAATCAATAAGCTCCATGATAACTCTGGGTCTTATGTTGATTTTAAATGGTATATCCATTTAGAATTGCTTTTTTGATGTAACACATTTACGGTTACCATGGTGGCAAGAGCCAAATAGAGGAAAGTGGCTGGGGACAGCAGCAAAAATGAAGATCTGGTTAAAGACAGTGGAATCTAGAAGCTTCTGTGGCTTGCCTTAGCTAAGAGTAAACAGAGTGCTAGATGGCTGTTGACATGTGTTTTATTTTGAAGTGACTATTATCACTAGGGTCTGAAATCCTTAGCCTTGATCTCTTGGAGCCTAATGTTCCTGTTCTCCAGCTGAGAGAGACTAATTCACCATCTTGTGTTGTAAACACTCACTCATTTTAACTGATTACACCTCCAATGATTCTCAAATCACTAAAATTACTAATTGCTATTCCTTACACATCAAAGAGTGAATCCTGAATAATTAACCCCAAATAAAATTAGATGAATTGGCCCTTTTAATTAGAGTCCCTGCTGCTGTTTGTTCTGAGCTTCCTTTTCTTACTGTTAAGAGACTTTTAGAATGATTAAAACTGTTTAAGACTTAAACAGCCAGTGACCTTTTAATACAATATAAATCCATGAAAGCAATATTTCAGCTAGCAGGTGGTGAAGTAAATTTTTAGAGCAAGTACCTGTCAGCTCCAGTATTCCTGTGGGGGAAAAAATACATGCCAAAAAACAACCACCTTGAAATGAAATGAGTGTCTCTATTTGATTATTTTTAAAGCATTTATGCATTTGCTAAGCTTCAGACTTGATGAAATAAATGGCAGGGTTGAAGGAGAGTGAGTAATGGTTGGCATCATTTTATATAAATAGTAACAAGAATTTCGCAGTAAGAAGAATTCAAAGTGCATAAAAGATGAAGACTGGAGAAGGCCCTTAGCCTCAGGTAGCTATTGGAGCCCTTGGAAATTTTCTGGAAGCAGGGGAATAGGCCCCAACACTAGGAAAATAGGAAGTTTTGTGGGATCTTATTGCTGCTGATCATTGATCTCTGATTTCTGGCCTACCCATGCTGCGATTTTGTTGAAGGTATTTTGTGAGTTCTTGCTCATCAAAGGCAAGTCTCCTAAAGAGTAAGAATCTCTTTTCTTCTTCTCAGTCTTCTGAAGTTATAGGGGTAAAGTAGGTTTCCTCACAATTCCTAAGAGGTCTTGGTGTCTCACACTAAATCTGCCACATACTGAGATAAATGTGTCTTCAACTACAAGTGAGGAGATTTGGGGTTTCAGTGGGTTTCTGGGTGATTCTGCACTATTTTCTGGTTTACCTCACTGGTGAAAAATTTCCCCATCTATAAAATGAAGGAACTGGACCGGTTCAAATTTTCCTTAACATTTTGAAGTAAATTTTGACTTTTCATTCTGAAATTATTTCAGATTTTACAGAAACATTGAATTCTCATTTAAACTTTACCCAATTCCCCCAAATGTTGACCTCTTATATAACCACAGTTGGGTTACCAACTCTACTAATTAACACTCATGCAATATTACTTACTGATGTATAAAACTAATTCACATTTCATCAATTTTCCTACTAATATCTCTTTTCTGGTCTAGAATTTTGTTCCGAATCACAGGGTGAATTTAGTTGCCAGTCCTTCTTGGTTGTTTGTAGTACTGGATGATTTTTCAGTCTTTATCTTAGCAGTCAATGGTGCTTAACCAGACTGCACATCAGAAGCATCCAGGGAGTTTTATGATACTTTGTCCAAGTTGCAACTGCAAAAGCCTCTGATCGAGGAATTTTAGAGCAGGACCTGGGTATATGTGGTTAGAAGACAATGCCCCAGAAAGTTCTGCTGCACACTTTCTGTCTCATGTAGGATGGTTTCAACCCCTCAAGCACTAACATTTTGAGATTCTGTTCATGTATCTCACCTTCCCTTCCTTGTGTCCCTGCACCATCTTCATTCCCATCTTTACTTCTTAGAGTGAGAGCTCACTCACAAATTCTTGGAGAATTTGGAAGAGTTTCTAGATCCTCTATGGGTTCTAGATACTATTAAATCTATCAAGTCTTTCTGATAGATCCAGTATAGTGGAAATGGTTGCCATATTTCTGGATACTGGGGTGCCCCCCCCACTACTACACAGTAACTTAGGGATGAAGACTCAGTTACTGCACTTTGAAGACATGCTCTCTGTAAGATAATTTGCAAACTAAGAAACAACAACAAAAGTCAACTAGCCAGACACTTTAAGACTGATGTTAGTACCTGCCCAGCTTTTAGCTTCATGAAACTCCTATGACCTACTTTAGCTTCAGGGAATTTCTATGACCCACCAATAGTTTAGCACTGATAGGTCTTAAGTACTACTGTACTTTATGTCCATAACAGGAAAGGGGAACAGTTGACTATAGAAAAAGTACATGTGTTCATTCTATCAGAGTTTAATTCATATATATTCATATTTATATACATTCGTTACTAATAATTTACAATCATAATATTATTACTGTATGCTGAACATCTCCTGTGTATTCTGTGTGCTCTAGGTAGGGATCAGCACAACAAGGAGCCTGATCTCAAGGATCATAGTC
Organism: Glaucomys volans; assembly: GCA_020662805.1. Classification (NCBI taxonomy): domain Eukaryota; kingdom Metazoa; phylum Chordata; class Mammalia; order Rodentia; family Sciuridae; genus Glaucomys; species Glaucomys volans. Next base: position 343,607 of record JAJEJO010000503.1, read on the forward strand.
TAGCAGGAAAAACCAATAAATATGCAATTAAACTAAGAGCAGAATATCCATTATACTAGAGCTAACTCAGACAGGAACAATGTGTTGTTGGAGATGTGGATGGTTCACTCTGCAGACTTACACAGCAGGAATGAAAAAAGTTAAATTACCTATTTACAGTGCTTTGTTGTGAAACCACACTCCTTCCATCTCCAGGCCATCTTTGGAGGGAAGTAAGCTTCTGTCCTCAATGGACACCACCAGGTGATATCCTGTCTCTGAAGAGAAGGGATATTTTTAGAAGGTTCTGTCAGCACACGGGTATTTCTTTGGCAGCTTCTTTTTTGAGTCGTAAATTATGTTTTGTTTGTGTTGTGTCTCTGGGATCTTGCCTTTTGTTCTGTCCACAACATGAGTTTTCCAATTTTTATTGCATTTTGCTTCAGTGAAGGGAATTTCACTGTTTAGTATGGGAGCTGATGATATCTCAGTAACCGTTAGAAGATTGATGCATCAGGCTCAATTCACTGCCTTATACATTTTGAATGCTCATTTTGGGAAGTCCAAATATATGATGTGATTTGTTGTTTGAATAGCAGTTACTATGTTTTGCTACTTGGTTCTAGTCCATTTTCAGAACCAGACTTGTCTCCTTTTTTTTTTTTTTCCCTTTGTGTCATTTGAAAAACATTCAATGTTTTTGACTGAGAATTGAATCTGTTATTCAATAAACGTAAACCACTGTGTGATGGAGAAATATGGTACACTTAGATGTGATACACTAAGGTGTTTCCCCTTTGTACAGTTTAATTCCTTTCTGTAATCAAGAGGACTGTTGAACTCAGTGAAGTCCCAGAGATTTTGTGTTAGCTAAATATGGAGTGAAACTGTCCAATTTAAAATCAGAGACGTCATCCACTTTAAAGATAATAATTCTTGCTTTTAATTTGAGAATCTCAAAGAGCATTTCAAGCTAAGTTATTTAGAAAGATGACAGCACATTAAATTTTGGCTTGGGTAAATATAGTGATGCATTAAAATTAAACACTGGGTTTGCCTAGATTCTGCAATTCATTTCAAAGTATCTTCCTTTTGATTCTTAAAAAAAATGCATGGCTGTAATTCACATTTATTGTATAGTAATTAAGTCAAAGGAAAGGAAATTCAAAACAACACTTACTATACCATAAGTGTTAGACAACCTCTGGTAATAAAAAGGTTTATAGAAATTTAAGCACATATTATAAGCTGTTCAGTAGCCCACTTTTTTCCTTACTTGATAATACATCAGTTTTTCATGTTCTTCCCCAAGATACTTCATGACTCATTCTCTCACTAGATTTAAGTCTTTGCCCAAATACCACCTTGGTGAGGCATTTCTCAACACTTTTCTTTAAAATTGCAACATCCTACCACTACCCTGGCAGTTCTGTCTCCCTTCCTTGTTTTGAATTCTTTATGGGGCTCATCACCATTTGCTATTCAGTATGTTTTATTTATTTTTTAATCGCCTTTCCCTCCTGCTACAGTGTAATTGGGGGCAAACACTTTATTTTATTAATTGATTAACTTTGTTTTTTGTTCTTCCCTCACCCAGTGTCTTCAATTGTACCTATCACATGAAAGGTACACAGTGAATAAATAGGTGACAGGGGTAGATGAACCTCATTCTTTTGATGGCTACGTAATTCCCAGTGTATAATCGACTGCAGTTTATTTATTTATTTATTTATTTATAATTATTTATTTTTTATTTTTAAATTTTTACAGACTTCATTTTGATTCATTGAACACAAATGGGGTACAACTTTTCATTTCTATGGTTGTGCATAATGTAGGTTCATGCCATTCATGTAATCATACATGTACCTAGGGTAATGATGTCTGTCTCATCACACCATTTTTCATACCCCTGCCTCCTGCCCTTCTCATTTCCCTTTATGGATCTAAAGTTCCTCCATTCTTCTCTCCAACCCAATTATATATCATCATCCATTTATCAGGGAAAACATTCGGCCTTTGGTTTTTTGGGATTGGCTTATTTCATTTACCATGGCATTCTCTAATCCCATCCACTTATCTGCAAATGCCATAATTTTCCTCTACTTTATGGCTGAATAGTATTCTATTGTGTATATATACCACAGCTCCTTTATCCATTCATCTGTTGAAGGGTATCTAGGTTAAACACCATATTGATGAGCATTCTGATTTTTCTCTTATATTGTATTGTGATGAAGATTCCATAACATGCTTCTATGCAAACTTTTCAGTTACTTCTTTACACAATAATTTATTAAAAGTGGTATCATTGACTTAAATTTGGTAAGTATTTTTGAGGATTTGATACCTTCTGGCAAGTTTTCTTAAAGAAAGTTCAATCTAATATTACTTGGGCTCCAACTTGAAATATGTGAGTGCTGGTTTCCCTATACCATCATCAATTCTATATTTCATCACAATTTTTAAAATTATTTATTGTATTTAATTAACACATAATAATGGTACAAATTTATAGTAATGTATAATGTGATGTTTTGCACATGTTCATATGTGTGGAAGAGCAAAAAATTAGCTTATCACCTCATTTCTTTGTCATCACTAACTTTAATATTAGTCCTTTATATAAATGGCATTGTCTGTTAGAAAATTAAGTACTATCAGAATCAGCAATTTATTTTTTAAACAGGAAATAAAATGGGAAAATGATAGAAAGGTTAATTCTTCTAATACATAGTCATGTATATTAAAACGTTGGAATCTAAAAATGTATATATGAAAACTAAAAAGTCAAGGTCACAAAGCTTCTAGTTTACTGGGAGGGTGCATCACTGAAGGGGTGTGAGCTGCTGTTTTGGTGGCAATGAGGAAAGGTAACCAGGAATGCCCAGCCTTGCCCTAATAATGAGCACTTCTCCTAGAGGAGCTGCACACTCAAAGAACAGGAGTAGAAGGGGAATCTAGACACTGCTTTATTAATAGCTCCATGAGTGTTGATCTCCTTCTGGCACAAAGGTCTGTTGTTGCACTGAGATGGTAGGCAGGTTTTGTCTTTAGGAACAGACTTTTTATCCGATCTCTTCCTCTCACCATCATATCTTGGAAGTCTACATGCTCAGTGAGCTGCGTCCCTGAAGAATCTAGCTTGAGGTTCTGATTTACTTCTTTGAGGACAACAAAATATTCCCCACAATAACTGGCTTGGCTTTCCTGATAACCAGATGCTGCATAGGTCTGAAGAAATATAAGGAAGAGATCCTTCTGGGTGCTTCTTAAACACATCTGCTGGGCACAGTGCTGCATGCCCGTAATCACAGCTATTGGAGAAACTGAGGCAGGAGGATCACAAGTTCAAGGCCAAGCTGGGCAACATAGCAGGATCCTGTCTCAAAATAAAAAATAAAAAATGAAATACAATTGAGATCCTTACAGTAGTATCTGGATCAGTTGGATTAGCAAACCTCTCTCTTGTCAGAGAAAAGAACAGAAGTGGGAAGGTGAAAGAGCGTGAAAGGGCTTTGTCTCTTAATAGAAACAACACCCTGGATAAATCAGAGCAATTTATTCATATTTTTAGTTACAACCAATGGAGTCAATAGGTTGAGAAGGCTGAGAAGTGATGGATTAAATGATATTTATCCTCAATTGTTCTTTTGGCCTTTGTCATACTACAGTATTGCCTGGTGCTTTTTTGAAACCTTATTCAGCTGAACATTTGGAAATAACACATTTCTAGGTACTGAAAATTTCAGTTTTGTGTGTTTGTTTTATTTGAAAAATATGAAGGAGAGTTGAGCTGCTGCACTAAGGAACTCAGGGCTGTCTCTTATCCCTCTAAGAATCCTGGGGGCCAGACTTGAAATGCAAGTTTATGATTCCCTCAAGGGCAAAAGATAAGGTGCTGAGCTCCCCTTTGGCTCAGTAGGAAACAAAAGTTCAAATGAATAAAATAATGACAAGTTAAAAGTTCGTGTTTTCCTTCCACTGTTATTCCTCAGTTGCAAAATTCAGCTTCTTCGAGGCAAGTTGCCATTGTCAGTTTCTTGGGAATCCATTCCCAAGTTTCTTCATGATAGTACATACATATATCTATAGACATCATTACACAAATAACACTTGTCTATTAAAATAGTGAGCTGGAAGTTAGAATTCTCATAACAGTTTGATTTAAGATAGTTAAGAGTTTTTCACACACATGGATATGTGTGTGAAAGATCAAAATAGGATAATTAGCATTTCTATCACCTCCAACATTTTTCATTGCTTTGTCATAACTGATTTTAATCTTGGTCCATCTTTTAAATGGCATTGTTTGTTAGGAAATTAAGTACTATCAAAATCAACAATTTATTTTTTAGTTAAACATCAGGAAATAAAAATGGAAATAAAAATAGAAGGTATCATTGATAGAAAAGTCCCAGCTCTCCCCAATCTTTCATGTTTTCCTCCAAAGAACCCATTTTTCTCTCCTTCTTTCATTTTGTATCTGTGTTCGAGATATTTACCCTTTCTTCCATATCTCTTAAAAATGTGAGCTCCCTAAGGAATGTGATGAGAAGTCTTTGACAGCTAGAATGATGAGCTAAAAACTTTGATCTGGCTTAATAATTGATACACGTAAAGAAGAGAATTATTATGTGGTAATCATTACGAGGTTATCATTAGGGATGTAAAAAATCTACCTTTATTGCCTAGAATTATGATCACTATTGTTTTCAAGTTATTTGTTTTTGAAAAATACCTTCTATTTTCCTTCTCTGTTCCTTTTCACCCTCCCATGACTGTCAGCAGTCTGTACTTCATGATCTTTATGTCCTATTACAAAAATAGGGCAAAGAAGAATACAGTTTGGGAGGGACCTCAGAGACAAGCAGTTATACTTTTCATTCCAAAATTTAATTTGCTGTTACATTTTGAACTATTTGTGTGACTTTTGTTGACCTTTGTTTTTCTTTTTATAATATGATTGCCAAGATTTTTTTCTTTATTTTTGATATTATCTGATGCTATGATAATTCTGTATAACATAGCAGAATTGCATGAATTATTAGAGGGTGTTCAGCAGTCTGTATTTTAACAAGATCTTTTAGAGATCCTGATGAGTTCTGAAGTTTGGGAACCATTCCCATGGAGGGCTGTCCTGTGAATGAGAGATAGAATATGAAAATCTTAGTACATTGCCTGGTGTGTGGTCAGAGTCTAGTACTCTGGAAATGACTGAATTTCACTGGGGGCTAGACTTGGCAGCTGTTATCTTCTCTTCAAATTCTAACAGTGTTGTTTTTAAAGCCAATGAAGGCCAAGTGAACAATTTCAAACGTTGTCAGAACAACCAACCAGACTCACTATCTTTCCATGGTGTCCCTCTTTCCATTCTTAGACTCTTTGTCCAAATACCTAAGTTGAGATATTTTTCTACTATACAAAAACAACTCATTTTAATGATGGAGTCTGCTACGGCTAAATGTTGAACAGCTGAAATGCAAGGATATGATACTCATCTATAAATAGAGGAGAATACTTCCCCAATGCATCAAAGACATTATTTTTAAAAGGAAGAGGAAAAAATAGAAAAACTGTTTAAAATGAAATTTCTGTTTTCCCAGGAAAATTTTTTGCAAAATCTATTTTAAGAGATTCTATACTATGAGCCATACAGCTCTTGGATATATGTTTATACCTCAGATTTTAGAGATTAGACATGGTGTTTGAACCACTGTTCTTGTTGGTCAGAGATGGGGTTTCTTGTTCTCCTGAGCCTCATTACTTCTTGCCTGGATTGTATTTTCTAAATCAGATGTTTCTTATTCCAGTTTCTCCTCATCTGTTCTGCATGTACTTCAAACTTTAGTAAATCATATTGTAACCAAGTGTTCCTGCCTCAGAATTCCTTGTGTGCATGATAAAATTAACACTCTGCTCTATGTGCATCTCACTTAGTTATTCATTGCTTTTATAATTTTTATCACCCAATAACACTATTTTATATGCCTGGGTTTTTGGTAAGTTATGCCTTACTTTTTATTCTTTATGTCCTGAATTTTTTTTTCCTTTTCTCTATCCCTCTTTTTACCTAGAGTGGACTTGCTGTCTTACACCATAATGTGCAAGGGCAATTATAAGATCCAGTCAGCCTCCCTTGTTCCTCCACCTGGGCATAAGTTTAATTTTATGTGATTTTCCAGAAGTTTGTATTCTTCATAAATTGTATCTTGTATTATTGTTACTTGTGTACATTTTTTCCCTCTTCTACTTGATTAAAAATTGATTGAGGGCAAGCTCCGTGTCTTACATAATTCGGTAACCCCATCCCCCAAACCAAGCACATTCCCTGCTCTTGTTAAATGCACTTGACCCCTCTAGACTAGCTTTTATGCCACTTTTAAATATCAAATCTTTTCCTCCCTCTGAATGTTAAGGCTATTAATTAAACTGAGGAGAGCTAAGATGGGGAATAATTGCTATACAAGGCAAAAAATTATGTGTCAAAGCCAATTATAAAAGAGTAAAGTGTCAGCAAATATGTATTTTTAAAGAGTATTATGAAATTGCTTCCCTATTAACTTTGTGTGTTTGTTTTCTGCAGGTGATTTTCTCCCACCCCCACCTCCACCTGTAGATGATCCTGGTACCCTTCCACCTGGCTCTGGAAACTTTCCTCCTCCACCACCCCTTGATGACAGTGCTTTCAAAGTGCAGGTAGGAACTGTGGGTGCACTCATGTACTAGGAGGGAACTCATGAATTCAGCAATTGTTTCTGTGGTAGGTAAAAATTTATCCAGAGCCTGTAGAGGGCTTGCAACTTACAAGGAACCAAGGCACTTTCATGCAAAATGCCCAGCTCAAGCTTCTAGGAGTTCTGCTGACTTATACTCTGAAGCCCTGGAAATCCTTTTAACTGCTAATTTTGTTTCAAAACCCAAAGCAATTTTTTAGGAATGCTATTTGAGAAGTCCACATTTTCTTTTTATCCCCGGAACACACAGCCAGGCCTTTTTTATTGCCTTTTTCCCTCTCTATCCATAAACATTGCATTTAAATGAGTAAGTCTGATATTTTAAGGCTCTTGTTGGTCACTGTGGATCCCAGTTGGTCATCAACATCTTTCTAGCAAAAGGACAACAAAAATTCTTAGGTTTTTCTTTTCTGGGTAACTTTAAGGATACATATTATCGGTAGTGTTGTACTCCAGCGCGTGTAGATTGCAAAGGAACTCAGGGCTGGACATAGAAGTGATATTAAAAATAGGTTGCAGTCTGTGATCATAAGTGACAGCTGAGTGACATATCATTTAGTCCAAAGATATAATTTATGTAAGGATAGGCAATTAACAAAATCACAGAATTACTGTTTTGTTCTTAGGTATGGTGATATTAGTCTAGATATATTGAAGAAAAAATTAAGAGTTCTTATCTTTTAGAGAAAGATCTGAAGTAATGGCATATGCAATGCAAGAGTGTCTGGTATTTGCTTCAAAATAATAAGAGTAGAAAACTTCTAAGTGAAAACATGGGTGAGAATAAGATTAGCTGTGAATTGATAACTGTTGGGTGGATGGTTATTTCTGTCATTTAGTCTACATTGCCATATATCTAAATTTTCCTGTAAGAAGTATAAAGGAGGAAAAGCCATAGAAAAGAACTGTTTAAATGGTTCAGTCTGTGGTCTTGTTTTCTTTCTCCCAAATTTTGGGTTGGGGGAGATAAAGGAAGAATGATTCATTCATTCCACAATATTTTGTGTTCCAATTTGGGCATTATTCAAGTACTAGAAAATCTATAATAATAATTTTAAAAAGACAGCTTGCCTCCTGGAACTTAAAAGTTGGTACATTAGTGAAAGTGGACAAAATATATGCCTTATGAAATACATTGAATGAGCTACCTGCTTGGGGAAATAGGGAGGGAGATGTGGCTTTCTATAATGTGTCAGTCAGTAAGGATCTAATCCAAAAGTGACCCTTAGACAAAGACTTGAAGGAGAAGAGCAGGGAATAGACCATAGGGATTTCTTGGGGAGTATACGTTCATGTATGTTGTTAATAGAAGAAACTTTTAATAGTAGTGATCCATTGAAATTAGTAAGTTCCAATTCAGTTTTGATTCTAGATCTTTTAAATGCTATTAAAATTTTGTCTTGCATGTGTGTGTATATATATATATATATACATGTGTATACATGTATCATATATGTGTGTGTGTGTGTCTCCTGCATTTTTTTTTGTACCTTAACACAAAGATCAGAAGCCAGTAATGACAAGAGTTCTATGGAGTTTCTATTTAGTTTATGCAGCAGAATCTTTTGTAAATAAAAATAATATGATTGAGTTTCCTTACATAGCTATCTTTAATAAAAAATTGTAAAAACCTAAGTTTGCTTTTTAGGTATCTTTGGTCTTATTTTGTTGGTGATGCATATGTTGTTTCATATGCATAATTTAAAAATTCACTTATTCATTTTTCTCTTCTGGATTGTTATGGAGACTATTCTGTTGCATTTAAAATCTTTACTTCTCTAAAGGTTGCTTGACTTAGTGACAGAGACTTGCTTTTGAAAATTAGTTGAACATCTTATCCTAGCTGAGTGATTTTAATCAGGTCACACATAGTCCCAGATTCCTCACAATTACAAAAGGTAAACATACCTATACATACACCTACTTTTCACAATGAAATGACACAGATGAATCTAAAATTGTTAAGCTGAAATGGATAAAAAGATATTTTGATGTTAGTGAATCTTACCATGTGAAACTAATAATAGCAAGAATAATAAGGCTTTGTCAGTGGGTTCCACACAGAAAGAAAATCATTCAATTCATAAACACAGGATGTCTTTCCATTTATTTGTGTCCTCTTTAATTTCTTTCATCACTATTTCATAGTTTTCATTGTAGAACTCTTTTACCTCCTTGGTTAAAATTTATTCCTAGGTATTTTATTTTATTTTTAACTTTTATAAGTGGGATATCTTTTTTCAGATACTTTGCTTTTGCCCATATTAAAAAAAAATCAGTTTTTGTATGTTGATTTTGCATTCTGTGATGTGACTAAATTTTTAATTTAATTCTAATAGTTTTTGTTGAGTCCTTAGGATTTTCTATATATGTGATCATATTGTCTGCAAACAGGGACAATTTAACTTCCTTTTTTTCCAATTTGGATGTTTTAAAATTCTTTCTCTTGCCTAATTGCTCTGGCTAGGACTTCCAGTTCTGTGTTGAATAGAAGTGGTCAAAGTGGGCATCCTTGTCCTTTTCATGGGTCTTTCATAAAATGACAAAAAGTCTCTTTCTGTGTGGACTTTGTTCTGAGGAATGTACTCAAGCCATGGCTTTGTTTTTGAAGAGGAAGGAAATAAACAAAAAGCCCGTTGCCATGTTGGCTTATGTTCTGTGTAAAACAGAAGGGAGGAAGATAAAAAATAGCGTAAGGTTTGCCAAATGGAAAGGACAAATCTGGTAGGGAGAGTGTTATTTTTGAGACTCTTTGTATGGAAAATTGTTGGCACGTTAAAAAAAAAGAAATGGACATGCCCTTCCCTGGTGTAGCAGTGACTTGGATATGCCAGTGGCTCTGGGTATGCCCACCCCACCTTTAGATATGAGCTGTGATAGTTCGAAGCATATCACCGGAGAAAATTTTGCACTTTTTTTCTCTCAGTTCTGGTGAAACCTCCTGTTGCCAAGTCCAGATTATAGCTGGTGGATGTGTGTTTTTATGTGCAACACTGTTTATGTTTCCAACCATATTTTCAACTCAGAGCCAAAAGAATGTCTACTAAGTGTGACTATGAGAATTATAAGAGATTCAGGGCTGAAAGGGACCTTCAGATCATTTAGTCCAACCCTGGCACCAGGCATCTAGATATGGCCCTTTTAAGTGTTAGCTGAATGAATTAATTCCCTTTCTTGGGCAATGAGGAAACTGAGAACCAAGGAAGTGAAGGTCCTATAGTTTCTGACAGAGCTTTTACTGGATTTGGCCTTGACCTTTGTACCAGATGGCCCATGTGCTTGGTTTTGCTTTAGTTCCCTGTCAAGCTGTTAGACTCTGAGATTCAGAATAGGGGATACATGCTTTTATCTCGAAAGACTAAGTATTGCTAGAGTTTTGCTTGGCAGTCTAAAGTTTAAAAAAAAAAAATTTAACCCAGGGGTGCTTTACCACTGAGCTACATCTCCAGCACACTCCTCCCCCTTTTAAATTTTGACACAGAGTCTCCTGAAATTAGGTCCTTGCTCAATTCCTGAGACTGACCTTGAACTTGTGATCTTCCTGCCTCACCCTCCTGAGCCTATAGGATTACAGGTGTGTGCCCCTGCTTCTGGCAACACTGAATTTTTTACATATGCTATACACTTTTTTTTTCTTTTGCAAAGGCCAAATAAGCAATCATTTTCAAGAATTCTTGGAGAGTTCTTATTTTTATGGGAAAAGATGAATCCTTGAAAACAAATGAGGGATTCCGTTTGCTTTTCTATCAGGATCAATTTGGCCTCGGTGCCTGTGAGGTTAGGGTGACCCTTCAGCAGTCACATTATTCATTCAGTTGTTCTTCATACTTCTAGTGTAAATTAGATAACTTCTATAAGTAGATCTCTATGCTAGGGATCCTAGCTTTCAAACTTGTCCTCAAAGGTCAGGAACCCTCAATCTCCAATTTGGGGGTGGAGTTAGCCTCAGTTGGTTGGCAATTTCTTGTTATTTTCTGCCAGACCATGGGCAGGTATTGCTTAGGGTAGTTACACAGTAGTAGGATTGTTTTAGCCAGATGTTTTGCTTCTGTGACTAAATGGACCCGACCAGAACAACTGAAGAGGAGGAAAAGTTTATTTAATGGCTCATGGTTTCAGAGGCCTTAGTCCATAGAAGGCCAGCTCCATTCCTTGGGGCTCAAGGTGAGGCTGACCATCATGGTGGGAGAGGGCAACAGAGGGAAGCAGCTCACATTACAGTGATCAGGAGGCAGAGTCTTCTGGCCAGATATAAATACATACCTAAAGCCTCACCCCAATTTCCACCTCCTCCAGCCACACCCTACCACTTCAATTGCCACCCAGTTAATCCCATTAGGGATTAATCCACACATTAGCTTAAGGCTATCACCCGTCATTTCTCCTCCAAACTTCCTTGCATTGTCTTTTGCATTTGGGGGACCCCATATCTAAACCACAACAAGGATGTCTCATAGAATTTCAGATTTGTGAGAGAATCAGAGATCACACATTCAAGTCCCTTTCTATTGTTACCATTTTTTTTTTCTATTTAACAAAATATTTATGGATGTCCTACAGGTGTGACAACATGAGGTATAAGGAGATGGATTAAGTACAGTGCTTAGAATCAAGGCTTGAAGATCACACACACACACACATTTAAATTAAGACATTTCATGGCAAATTGTGCCTCAGTCATGATGCTTTGATCAGAAGCACGATCTAAGTTCTGTATTAGTGGTAGGGGAAATACATTAACTGTGATTGGAGATATGAAAGTAGGATTTTTGGAAACAATTTCAAATGAACTTAACTTTGATGGCTAGATAGGGCCATAATTTTCAGATGGGGGAATTTTTTTTTTCCTTTTAGCAATGAAGTAAGAATAATAAAAACACAGAAAAAGGAGATCACAAAGTCAGCGTGAGAGGCCTTGTACTTCTAGCTGTGGAATTTACTTTTGTTCTAAAAGTACTTACAGTTTAAGGCAGGTGTTTGTTATTATTTTACATGTAAAGGTGACACCTCCAGTCTGTTGTTAGGTGCCAAGTGATGCTATTAACATACCATGAAACAAAATATGTCATACAGGCAGGAGGCCCCATGCAAACATTTCTGAGTTACCTGATTGACTTCCATGAGATCCTTGAGGACTCACCTGCTGACACATGATGGCTTCACTTTCAGCTGCCACATATTTAACCTCCTCTTTCTATGACAGTTTTGCTGTACTTTCTCCATGGAGTCCAGTTAATGACTCATGGCTCTGCCTCTCTTGTTGGGGCCTGCCCTGCTGTCTCTACCTCAGAACACCAGCTATTTTTGTCCTTCACTGGTTATTCAAAATGTTAAATTTCTCTTCTTATGGGACTGAAATTTGTCTTTTTAAGGTTTCCTTATACTGATCTTCTTCCCATCTTCTTAAATAATGATGCATAGTCAAAGGAAGGGTCCAACCAGGAAAGAGATAGGTGGATACTACGCACTCAAGGAATTGATCAATAAAGGTACAGAAAGAAGGTGAGTTTTCTAAGGACGAGGTGAGAACAGAGTAACAAAAAACTGTGCCCAGAATTATAGAAAAAGAAGAAGACGAAGAAGAAGACGAAGAAGAAGACGAAGAAGAAGAAGAAGAGGAGGGGGAGGAGGGGGGGGAGGGGGGGGGGGGGGGGAGGAGGAGGAGAATCCTCTGACATAATTTATTTTAAAGTCAGACTCCCAAAGTTTAAAGGCAACTCAGTCCTATTCTTGTGGAAACAATGTGAAGTTCATATATGTGTATGGTGAAGGGTGGCTTATAGTCGTATTTCTACTTACCATTTTGTACATTTCTGGACATTAAGAATTCAAGTCCACAGCTATGGCCACTTTTATTCAGAAATGCACAGAAACAGGCAAGCTGGACTGGCTTTATATGGTTTTGATAAATCTTGTCATGAAGGGTGTTTCTTCTTTTGGCTGGCAGCGTGGTGAGGAAGGAAGAGGCTGGGTATAAAGGAGATCCAGGCGACTGTGGCTAGGAGTGAAGGCAGTGCTCTGTTGTCAGAGCAAGAATAAAGTGGTCAACAAAAGATTGAATGCACTCTGAGGTGCTTGTCCTTTCTTGCATTGTGAATGCAAGTGTGTCTTGACCCATGAGAACATACCAAAGGAATGATTAAGATGCTTATTTCTCCATGGCCCTTTACCTGGTTCCTTTGGGATGAGCAAGCTCTAGTTGATCTGTGATTTACCATCCTGGCAGCAACAGTCGCAGCAGCAGCAGTGATAGCAGCAGCTTGCATTGTGATGATCTTCTACTTTTATGGTTCTTGTATGTAGGTCAGCGTGTGTTTAGCAAGGCTGGACGGGTTTGCTAGTATGCTGCTGGCTCTGGCAGTGTGACTTCCTAGAAGTGAATGTCAAAGTTTTTCCTGTTTGCTTTTTGCTCTGAATCATCCTCTGGGTATTCAGATGAAAAGAGGGAAATTTTGGTGTCTGTACTTGTCAAAGTGTCTTTCTCTTGACAATAGCAGGTCTAGAGTCAATAAGGGGGTGTTCCAGTGTTTCATTTAGAATTTTGAACTTTTTTCATGGAATGTGGTAGTTTTCTTCTTCTCCTCTTTCTCCTCTTCATCTTCCCCCTGCTCCAGTTTTTTCTCTGCTCCTTCTCCTCCTCTTCCTTCTTTTGCAGTGTTGGAGATTGAACCCAGTGCCTTGTGTATGTTAGGCAAGCCCTCTACCACTGAGCTCTACTCCCAGCCCCTTTTCCTTATTTATTTTTAAGAATTTATTGAAAGTGGTAAAACTTTCCCGTGATTGATAGTGGAATATGTGTGTACATATCCAACCTTATCAGCCCAATTACCTTAAAGTAATCTAGGACACATTCTTTCTTTTTGTGGTGCAAGATTATTCATTGTACAAAGAATGTCTCATGGGGAAATCCTGTTGTGCACTGGGATAACAGTGAGGTTAGCTCTGCTTTAGCTCCTCAGTTTCTGGGTAGGAAGTAATTTCCTGTACTTGCATATTACAGAAACTTTCCCTTGCACAACTTAAGTGAAACTGCAGATGGTTATTTCTGAATCCTTGGAAGTTTTTATGATATTTGTCTGTCTGATTAAGAGTCTAAGTGGTTACATCAAGGATGAAATATGTTTATTTCATTTTTTTTACTGATGAAAAAGTGATGCATGTTTTCAACTTATAAAAAGTAATATAAGTAAATTAAATAAATAATATAGATTCAATGTTTTCACATGTTTCTTTACCAAGGAAAAATTATGATCTGCATATATGCTCCCATCTCCAGTACCCAACAGATGATGTTAAGTGGGATGCTTCTCCCTTCCTCATCCCAAGTGTTATTAAAACAATAGAGTAGAGGGACAAGAATGGGAGGGAGAGGGAAAAGGGGGAATCATGAACTGAAATCGATTTCCATGCATGTATGAATTAGTTGGGAGGAACCCAACTACTATGCATAATTATAAAGCTCCAATAAAAATTTTTGTTGAGTATATTGTAATATTTTCAAATTTGTAGCAGCTTCTTTTGAGATGGGGTAGTATTGGGGATTGAACCCAGGGCACTTTACCACTGTGCAATATCCCCAATCCTTGTTATTTTTAGATTTTGAGACAGGACCTCACTAAGTTGCAGAGGCTGGCCTCAAAATTATGATCCTCCTGTGTCAGTCTCCCAAGTATCTGGGATTACAGGTGTGTACCATCATGTCTTCTTTGAACACCTTTCTTTTAAAAATCATTTCTCATGCTAAATTGTACAACCACATTAGTGATAGTTCAATCATAACTTTTACTTACACTTTTTTGTTTTTCTTTTTCTTGTATTCATCTTCCAGATTTTTTCCTTTTATGTTCAATTTTTTTCTACTGCAGGACTTCATTAAATAATTTTATTGAATTGTATTTAATGTATTTTCTGAGTCTTACAATATCAAAAAACGACATATTTTCTTTCATATTAGGTTTGGCTCCAAGTGGAATTGTAGCACCAAATTTGCCTTGCCTTAATATTCTACAATGATTTTGAACTATCTTTTACTATAATTTGCTAATAAGTACTTGTAGGTGAGAGATCTGATGCCATTCTCATTCCTTTTACAGTTTAGCAATCTTTTCCTTTTGATCTTTAAGTTGTATTTGTGGGATTCAATAGCTCTATGCTATGTCTACCCCACTGTTCATACTTAGCATTCAGTGACTGGATCTGAGAGTCAAGATCAACTATATTTAGGTAAAGAGGGATTCTCTTGTGTTGTTCAGGAAAAGTATTTTGCTCCTTCATTTGCCACAATAATTAGCTTTTAGACTAATAATTCATTCATTGATTTATTTATTTTCTCTTTTCATATTTTTTATTGGTGCATTATATTTGCACATGATTAAAGGATTTGTTGGTACCTATTCATACATGCACACAATATTAATATTTTAAAAAGTATTAATCTTATAAATAATGTAGAAAACAAAAAAGATACACACCATTGTTACAGAAGACTTTCATAATTGTTCACATACTTACCTTTAATAAGATATACCTTTCCTTCCCCTCTCTCTCTCTCTTTCTCTCTCTCTCTTTCTTTCTTTCCTTCTCTCTCTCTCTCTCTCTTTCTTTTTTCTATTTTGTAGTACTTAGGATTGAAGGTCTCACATATGCTAGACAAGCACTCTACAAGTGAGCTACATCCCTTTTTAAAGTTTTATTTAGAGACCCCTGTCTTGCTAGTTGCTCAGGCTGGTGTTGAACTTGCCATCCTCCTTCCTTGGCCTCTTGAGTAGCTGGGATAGGTATGCACCACCACAAGCCATCTGAGAAGTCTATTTCTTCATAAGGCTTTCAGTTACTGTCTAGTGACCTTTTGTTTCATCCCTCAGAACTCATATTACCATTTCTTGCTGAAAATGTCTAGTGGGAACAAACTCTCTGATCTTCTGTTTTTCTGGGAATGTCATAATTCCTTCCTGACATTTGAAGGACATTTTTATTTATTTATTTATTATTTATTTATTTATTTGGTCCCAGGGATTGAACCCAGGGGTACTTAACCACTGAGCCACATCCCCAGCC